>JADDOH010001989.1:0-72949 GCA_016648135.1 Agrypnia vestita | reverse complement strand
TATATATCGTATATACCAGCTATAACGGCACAAAAAACCTTGCTCCGAGTCATATATATATATATATATATCGTAATATTCAAAGATTTCAATAAGTCATAATATTCTGCCTGATAAATATTTAATTTCGATATTTTTCCCAAATATACGGTTAAATAAAAGTCATGCTTCTTGCTCCCAGTGCACGCGCCTGCCTACACTATATATAAATTGACGTATATAAAACTATATTTCCTTTACTCAGAGATATTTATGTTTTTTTTTGATCGGCTGCTTTTACACTTACTATTTTATACAATTTTAATTATTTACCTACTATTTTTCAGGCTTATATTTTCCATTGTTGTTTCCATATTTTTTACATATAACCAGTTAGTATACAATTGTTTCCTAACGAAGGGGCCATGGGCTCTGAAACATGTTGATATTTTCAATACAAAAGTAAGTAAGTTTATTTTTATTAATTATAGGAATAATAACAATTTTATTATTATAAGTTATAGTGGCCTTCCATGGTCCACACACCTTACATCTTAATCAATTTTTTTGTTACCACATTGGTTACGAATATATCAGAAATTTTGTGAAAGTAGAAGATTATTATATATGTTGAAAAATGATTTGGGCTCATCAATAATGCATTTCACGGAATTAATTAATACCCTCCGTCGCGCAGTGCAGCGCACACGTGCGGCCTGCGTGTGCCCGCGTCATTAGCGAGGGCCACCCCGGGCTGGCACGTGGAACAAAAGTATTCATTACGAGCGCGGCCGCAAGATGGATGAGCCGGGCCGCGGAGACGGAGTAGAGAACTGGAACCGTTCAGCGGACAACTAGCCCCGGTGCTGATGGATTGTTTGCGGAGAGCTTGCATTCATTATCGCAGCACGATATACTGGACCGACCGGTGATTTTATACGGGGTGTACGCGACGCGAAATCGCCGCGTTCGTTCCCGACCATAATTGGGATTATGGTCGGGAAAAATGGACTGTATTGGATCGAGAAAGGAAAGGACGTTTCAACTCACCTTTTTGCCTCGTGGCGTCCTTCCAGATGTCACCAAATAACTGTTTCACTCGGTTGGCCACCAAAGTGCGTTACTGTTTATAAAATGCTCAATTAAAACAAGACGAAAATTGGCGCTTTTAATAACGAGATAGTGAGACTTGTCGAAACGAAAGGTGTGGCGGTACTGGTCGAGGGTAGGATAATTTTCTAAAAATAAACAATCAGTGTTGCCACATAAAAAAAAGAACAATATTTGTAAACAATCAATTTCCGTGCCAACGTCACGTCACGAATATCGAACACAGGGTGTCTCTTAGCTAGAGCTATTAGAAAAAAACTTCCTCATTCAATTATAAATAGTAAATATTCTTCTTCAAGCTAGCAAGAGTCGCCTTCAACAAAAAATCCAAGATCTTTGAATCCCCCAACATTGATTTAAAGGTTAGGAAGAACTTAATTAAAATATGATTATTTACATATTATATTCTTTTTATTTATATCCTCAATTAATTGATTCATTTTATAGTCATGTAGTATTTTGTTTTATTTTTATATTATTTTGTTCTCATTGCATTTTGCGATGCTCATCTCTGGACAGGTTCTTCCTAGTGAAGTGAGCGGCTCCTTTTCCTACATTGCACCGGTATATGTATGAGATCCACCTGTGTTTACATGTAGAATCTCGATACCGTTTTTTTTGAAGGTGTGACTTGAAAAAGAAAACGGAATCAAGATTTAACAATTAAAATAAAGGAAACAATTTATTCTGTTATCTCTGAGGTCAGAGACTCGTGTATAGAGAAGTATTGCAGGTTTAATGTTATAAATATGCGGTTCTAGTACTAACAAATTAAGTTGAATGTATAACAATGATTATATACAAAGGAATGTTATATTAGTAAGAAGTAGTAGTAAGTGGCATTTAATTCTGTTTTCATTTGATGATAATATTGGGGTGGCAGGTGCAATTTGTTATGAACTGACATTTTTAAACAGTTTCAAGATCATATTCTAGTAGGTATTTGTATACGTGATTTTTGGTTTCAATTTTAAATTTATTCTGATCTTTTATCTTCCTGGTTGTTAAGGGATGATTATTAAAGAATTTAATATCTAAAAAACTAAAATGATTTTGAGTTATGGTGAAATTAAATTTTAGTATGTTAAGTGTATCTCTATAACTCGTAGATCAAGAATCTCGTAGTGATTTCATTACACTCGTACAACCGACATCATGTCTCTGTCGCATTTATTTTCGTATCGACAACGCGTGCGACACTCTCCACCGTACCACGGCTGACTTATTCGGTACAGCCTCCGCGTTTAAATCTCCAGCGCAGCATCTGGAGGCTGCAGCCGCAAAAAGGACGCGCCGGCGCCGTCACAATGGATCCTGGAACAATAGTCCCGCCAGGAGTAGATGAATCACGGGAGCATTGTGCGCCGTCGTCGTAAAAGGAGACAAAAGCGACAAAGAAAAAGCGCACCGCCTTTGTTCCGATGTTTACGCAACATCGCGATTTTTTTCAACGGACGAACTATCCCTTTGCAAGTGCGATTTTCCGTGTGATGAAATATGTTCCTGGCGCGTCACTAGTGATGGACGTCTCTTACAGTTTTCCCATCAATCCAATAGGTGAATTTTTTATCTATTTTTAGTTTCCTTCCTTTAAATTATCGCCTGAATTAGAATACCATTCAGAAATTGTAGAAAAATTTAATCGTATATATATTTCTATGTATATACTTTTTACTCTAATTTACTTTACTTTACTTTATTTTTCTTTCTATTCTTCTAATAACGTAACCATGAAATTATATATTTAAATGGAGTCTCAATGAATGGAATGGATACTTACCTCAGAAGAGGCATTTTTATGAACCTAGCGAGGTAGGTCTGTATAAAAAAAAATTGCATATTGTATTTGTTGCTATCTTATTCTAAAACTCTGCAAATATTCTTACCATTTACTATGTTTTGATGCAAGCTGTTATAATAGTTATTTAGCTAATAAACGCCTATTTATCTGAAACTGAAAACTGAAATCAAGCTGCACCATAAATTAACTACCATACTTATCAATAATATTTAGAAAAAATGTTTATAAAAAAATCTTTTTTTATTTATTATTTATTTATTTATCTTCATCTTGATACATGACATAGAAAATGGAGCCGCTCATCTCACTAGGAAGAAGCTGTGCCGAGATGAGATGCTGAACAATATAGTGAGAACAAAATAATAAAGATATAAAACAAAATACTACATAACTATAAGATCAATCAATTAACTGAGGATATAAATATAAAATGTGGATAATAAAAACAGTATATATTATATAATACAAAAGCAAAAGTGAAAGTAAAACTATATATGTAAATAATGATATGCATGAATAGTAACAAAAGTAAATGTAATAAACAGTTAAGTATATATATATAAATAAATTAAATTAAAGTTTGTATACATTGAATAGTGATAAAAAAATACAGTTTAATATAATGATATTAAAGGAAAAGATATTTTTTACTGCCAAAGTACTAACAGCGATCACGGTAAAAGCGTGGGGCGGATATTAGCAATTTGTGGTATGTCTTGGCAATCATTCACTTATTATTCTCAAGACGTGTCCAAGCCACCAATAGATCTATGTGTAGAACATCGTCCCTCCCATCGCGATAATTCTCACTCGGTACATTAATCACTCCTGCTACTCCCCTAAGACACCTCATTTCGGCAGCCTGGATTCTTCGTCTCACTCTTCCCGTGAGAATCCATATTTGGTGATAATTTACTAAAGTCGGCCTGTGCACGGCTTTAAAATCAGTTTGGTCTTGTCACTTAACCGTGATTTCTTTATCATCGCTCCATAAACGGAATGAAAAACATCACTAGTAGTAGTGCCTACCTTTTTCACCTTTTGTCTCAAAAAAAACTACCTCTGTTTTTGCAGTGCTAATCGTCATCCCTTTTCGAGTGCACTGTTTGCACTTCACTCGAGGATCTTCATTCATCACTGCTGCAGGTCTTCTTGTGTGGACGTCAGCCTTGCCGCGTTGTCCGCAAAGAATAATGAATCAATTGCCACGTCTCTTGTTCTCACTGCGCTGGCTGTTTGGCTTTTACAGCTTATTTATGGATTTATTCGTCCTTGGGGATTTTACGTGGAAGAATTATTCATTTATAGAAATAATAGTGCAATAAGCATCGTAACATAAATATTCTAACGAAATTGTAAACAGATGGAACTTTCAGAATCCCTCATAATATGTAGAAAACAATAACACTACAGAACCCTCTGGAGCGCCCTACAACACTCTGGAATTGTCTATAACATTCGAGAAACATCTGGAACAATCTGGAAACGACGGAAACATTTTCGCAAACGCTAGAAATGTATAGAATAATCTTGGAGGTTCGAAAAACACACGTGTTTTGTATAAAAAGCGAAGCAAGTGCTGCGGCGCATTTTCAATGACGCTAAACTGACGGGACATAACCAGCGATAAAAGCAAACGCAGTGTCATATCAGGCGAAGTACTTATATAGAATTCGATTAGAATACAAAATAAATAGAATATTCTATCAAGCAACAATAAAGTGTTTCACAGCCGAGTGATTGATTTCGAAATTGTGTTAATTACAGAATAGTGAATTTAAATTAAATTCGTGTCCGGCGACTTTGTGAATCTGTTAAAATAATTAATAAATCGATAGTCAATTTCCATTATTTTCATTTGTCTCCCACAACTAAGTTCCGTGAAAATATGGTAAAATAAAATTAATGTTAAAAAAATGAATAATAATCAATTGAAACAATACCTACCTAGTAGAAAGAAAAATCGTTGATGCATGATACAAAACTCCAGAGGCAAACAAAATAAAATGATATGAATAATAAGGTCACTGATACTTTGTTATTTTTTTAAGAGCGTTTGCGCTACTTATACCAAACAAATTCAATTCTTTACCAACTTCATGCAATCTTTGCGTGAGTTGTTGATAAAATTAGATCGAAAAACATATACGTAATTTTGTATTGCGATGAATAGTATTTTTTATATATGTTGGTACAAAAATGTAAAAAATGCATTTTCGGTAAATGTCTAAGTTTACGTAGGGACCGTTGATATAGTTGGCCATCTTTCTCATTTATCCATATAATTTTTAATCAAATATATTATATATCATCCTCATGAAGAAGATTTTAAATTATTTTTACATAAATCCTTATTTATCCATTATACGCTTATTTTAATAATTCAAAGTATGCATATGGTTGCGATGCAATATCATCTTTGTAGATATATCTGACCTCCCTTGCATCTAACTAATGATGATGAGATGCATTAACCTCGATACTGGACACAGAAATACATTTCTATTGTCGATAAATGAATGTCGATAAGTTAGTCATGATAACCCAGAAATTACACAGAATAATTTCTAACGGCACCGTTTATAGAAAATATATAATTAATGTACTAGAACTAAGAATTCGAAAATTTTGTATTAATTTTAAGATTAAGAATTATTTAGAAGAATTTAAGATTAAGAATATAAGAATATATAGAAGAATAAAGAATAATTTCTAACGGCACCATTTATAGTTAACTCGTTAATGTATTAGAATTCAGAATTCGAAAATTTTGTATTAATTTAAGATTAAGAAAAAATCACAGATTTTTGCATTTTCTGCCAATAAAACAAAGTTTTTGCAAAAATCTGTACTTTTTCAATCAAACAACCGGCCCTTAGCGAGTACAATCTTGAAGCCGTAGAAAAATCTGTAGTGTTAGCATTTAATTGATCAGAAACGCTTTCTTATAAGTGTTAAAATGAGTAATGAACAGTCTTTATCAATCAATCAATTATTATTGAATGCTAAAATGCACCGTATAAGCTGTCGTATGTATGTTGTACATTTTTTATTTAATTTTTATCTTTGTTTGTTTATTGGTTGTAGTTAAAACTAGAGTTTCGAAACTTTCGAAATTTACGTAAAGTGGATGACGATACATTATTAAATCATTTTTGACATGATTTGGTAATTATTTCAATTAAAATAAATAATCTCCTCACTCTCAAGCAAGAGCCGCGGTAAAAAAATAGGGGGGAAATGTCGCCTATGTTACCCGCCGCGTCCTAAAGCATAAGTATGCAAAATTTGAATCGAATCGGACAAACGGTGTTGATTTATATAGAGAACAGAGAGACAGACAGACATTGAGTTTTATACGTATAGATTTCATTTCTTTCACATTCATATTAAGTTCAGTTTAAGAATAGACTGGATATTCAAATGAGAGACAGTGATATGGGTTTATCAGCTTAAGCTGCCTGCCCATTATCAATAATAATAATAATAATAATAATAATATTTTGAATTAAGTCTTGAATACAGTTTACGGGCGATAATTAAATAATATACAACGCCAAACAAAGAAAACAGGTACCTACCATTCACCAACGTATGCAAAATCTCAGTCGAATATAATTCAATAAGGCGATTTCACGTGAAAAATCATGTATGTACGTTTCTGTCATTATAATGTCCGCACCTAATATTTTAAGCGATTCTTCAAAGTATCATTAACATCATTCCAACCTGTCCAGCCCTATATGGATTCTGACCTCAAAAATGTACTTCGACAGATCTTTGCACCGGGCTACTTCCCCCCAATGAATAGTGAATGCTCACTTCTTTATTATTGACTTGGATTCCTTTATGCAGCCACTGAGTTCTATAATGAACTTTCTAGTGACATGAAGAAGATGAATAATGTACATCTCTTCAATACAAAACTCATAGAACTTGTTTAATAACCAAATTAATTAATCAATTAGAAAGACATACAGAAAAATCTAATTCACGAAAAAATATTAGGTTACTACTGGGATTCGAACCCAGGTCACCTCCTTTCCGGGGCCGGTGCTCTGACCACTAAGCTATAGCAACCCTCTATGTTTCCGTGAATATATCGACCTTATATGTAGTTCTTATTTTTTATTAATTGATTAATTTTTATTTTTGTCCATAGAGCAATCCACTTTTTTGATACGGTAGTTGAAATTACTTTGCAATGCCACCGCTAGATGGACGCCATGATTAATTGAATAATTCATTTTTATTTGGACATACATTTATACAACAGATATTATATATTCAAGAACACATTCATATTTGTGAAGTTGTAATTTTTCAGAACAAAGTTCTGTGAAATATTTAATAACCAAATTAATTAATCAATTAGAAAGACATACAGAAAAATCTAATTCACGTAGATTTTTCTGTATGTCTTTCTAATTGATTAATTAATTTGGTTATTAAATATTTCACAGAACTTTGTTCTGAAAAATTACAACTTCACAAATATGAATGTGTTCTTGAATATATCATAGAACTTGTGTTGGAGAAAAGATAGTTCTTAAATCAGGATGTATTTGTTTATAATTTAGAGTCGTTAAGTGATAAATTTATTCTATATAGTTTCTCTGTACTATAGTTATTGAACAGATATGTATAGTTTTGATATCGCCTTATACCAGCATGCTTTTGCTACATGGGGACTTTCAGGTTTTTTTGTCTTCCTGTTTTTTATTATCTTTGTATTGAAAATAAAATCACATCAAATCTAAATTGAAATTGAAAAATAAATAAAATACCTTTATCAGAGGACTTCTTCTTGGCACTGCCCCAACTCATTACCTAGGTAGGCTGGTGAAGTCGGCTCTTCTCGTTCTCAGGCTGTACCTTCTTCGATTCTGGGGCGCTTTCATCTAGGCCGTTTCTCTGCAATATTTTGGAGCGTTTACCGATATCAGAGGACCTACAAACTTTTTCCAGACACAGACATTCATGTACAGATACCTAATTAGTCACTAACTATATTTACTTAAAATGTGGTCATATAAACTTTTGGCAGTAACCCCACGATAACATTATCAATTTTACTCCTTTTAACTAATCCCCCGGCATTCAGTTCTGTAAAATTATAATTTCTGTGAAAATTTATCCAAGATGTTTTTTATATATAGTTCTGAATCTTAAAATGTACTTATTGAATAGGTATATTCTCATACTCGCTAAATTATAAAAACGCAGCATCATCTACCAAAACGTCCATACTTTATTTTAAAAATATTACAAACATTTTTTTTTATTATTATTTTTAAATTTTTTACAGATACATTTTTTTTACAAGATATAGCTAGTTACATATGTTGGATTTTTCTCTTCTTCATGAGTGACATAGACTCGTGTGTAGAAGAGGAGTATCTTTACATTTTACATTAACAAATAACAAAATGATAAAAAGGACATGTCATCATTTTATATGTACAGACAATTTAGTTATAATTAGTAAATAATAGGTACATATATATAATAATAAGTAAGCAATAAGTAAAGTAATAAGTAAGTATAATAAGTAAGTAATATATAATATTAAGTAAGTAATAGGTACATATATAATAAAATAAAAATTTAATTATTTGTGAAGGTATTTTTTCACGTTTTTTTTAAATGCCTCATAATAATCTTCAGTCCTCAATCTAACAGGCAATTCATTGAACCATTTCACACCTCTGAATGTGTAGTGATGCTGAGCAGTTGTGGTATGTATCACAGGGACATGTAATTTACCAAGTGTTACATTTCTGCCACTTGACACTCTTTGGGTCAGCTCGTTATCACTATGAAGACCTTTATATAGTTCTTTCGAAAATCTTTATATCTCGCGTTATAAATCTTTTTTAATTTTAATTAATCGGCTACGTAAGCCTTCATTTTCCGAAACGTCACCCGCGAGATCCCTCGCGTTACCTGACACAAGTGTTAAGTGCTCCTTTCCATGCCCCCCTCTGCATTAATCAAACCCGGGCGATTAACGGGAATGCATGTCAAGTGCATATTAAATATGCATTTTTCTTCAAAGTGCATTAAGCTGGCGTGTGAGAAGTGGCGAGTCTTGACAGACCCTTTTTAAAGCGCCAATTGCAGAGATGATCAATGACTGCAATTTGGTCAACGGCGCAAGTGCCTCGAGTGAATTGCGAAATGCAAACGTAAAGATCAGCCGTAAGAAGGATGTGTTAAAATGCAGTATTTTTTATCTTTGTAATTTCATTCATGGACTTGTTATGTATTGATTTAACTGAATAAATTCTATATTTAGTTAAGTTTTCTTCATTTGCGCGCAAATTCTCACAGAGCTACGCTATATTTCACACTTTAATCTATCCGGGATGAAATGTTTACCTTTTTGGATGTGTCCGATTTAATATACATACAGGGTGTTTCGTAGCTAGTATCAAAAATTTTGGGGAAGTTTTCTTCATTAAATTTTGAATAGAAGATATTTTTTACGCGTTGGTTGAAATGTTGACAGTTATGGAGATAGCGACATCAACGTTTCATTTTTTTTTTCCGAATTACTTTTTAAAAAAAAATTAATTATCACTTCAGTAACTTATGTTGAATATTAAAAAGTCATCCACCTGGTACAAGTCAAATTAAATGGTTGAAACCTTACAGAATTTTAATTTGGTCTGTATTAAAGTAAATGAATTTGTTATATTCCATATAAGTTACTGTAGTGATAGTCCAATATATTTATAGAAGATTTTTCAAAAATATTGAAAAAATGCAAAGTTTATTAACTCCGTAACTGTCGACATTTCACCAAAATTTTAAAGAATTTTTTCTATTCAAAATTGAAAAAAGAAGACCCCCTCGAAGTTTTTGCTACTAGCTATGAGACACCCTGTATATAATAATTTCATTAAACGTTTATTATATAATACTACAAAATTATCTAAGACGAGCCTTACAGCCCAGTAGGTATACATGCATTGACTACTCACACTGAGGGTTACGGGTTCATCAAGCTTTTCATCAACAACTAAATATCCCCGTAGATACCAATTGATATTCTGTAGAAACTTTGAAAGGTTCCATTAGGGACCAGGTGCTAAACATGGAGTGCTCGAAAACTAATTCATCATAATATGTGTATTACTTAGTTTAAATTTTGTAACTTTGTTATACTCACGAGGTACCACAAAGATCAACATTAAGCACTGAGCAATACTTGTCATGAACCACCTAACAACCTACCAAGAAAGAAGAAGAAGAAACCTAGCTATCAACTTACTGTGTTAAATAAATAAATAAAATAAAAATTAAAAAAAAACAGTTACATGTTATTAACCGAAATTACATTAAAATTTATTGTGATTAACAATATTACGTATTAACATAAAAACACATTTTATCAAATTATTTTTTTACTCACAATTAAGCCACGTTTTTTCCTATGAGTTTACTATTATTATTATTTTTTATGAGAACACAGGGGTGGAGGAGTTTTACATATATATTCAATTTATCATTCACCTCACCAAAGAATATGAATTCTCGCTTTTTAAAGGCATACTCGTAAAAACATTATATTTTTCTTCGTATTCCCAAAGGGAAAGCTCAAGAAGTGAACCTTCGCACATTCCTATTTTTCATTTTTTTAACACATCTTTATACATTTTGTATTTTTAAATTTTGTGGTGTAACTTTGGACTACATATAAAATATGATTTATTAATTACTACTATAGTTTCGAGAGGAACAGTCCTTCTCAACATCAGGTATAGTTAATAACTAACAACTTCTCTGAATTTGCAAATTACGTAATTAATACTAATCATTATTTTGATAGTCACAAATTGAAACTACTCCGCTCGGTTCCTCATAGAGAATAGATAATAAACAGTTTGTAAACCATTTAAATCCTCAAAAAAAGTTAATTCTGACACACGTATAAATTAATAATGTCACGTTTTAGTCTACTTCGCCGATCTTAGAGGTTTTTCTGTTACTGACCAGCCCCTCCCCACCACGCACCCCCCTGACCTACTTGAGTACATTGATAAATTTTGTATTTTAAGATAGTTATTAACTACACTTGGTGATGAGAGGGACTGCTTCTCTCGAAACTATAGAAGTAATTAATAACTCATATTGTGTGTGTATTATAAAGTAAAAATAAAAATCATATTTCAAGTTTAAATGTTGCATTACGAAGTAACTGGCTAATCTTTTGATTATATAAAACTCACCTATTTATGTACTTACATAACTTTTAGGCTTAACGCCTTAAGTAACGTTTCGATCAGACATCTAAATTTCTCATATGGGTAGTTATAAACAAAGTACTCAAAGAAAAATAAGTCTTTCGCAGTCACATTTGAATTCTTATATAACCAAGTTCTTATTATATCTTTCACTCCATTATTCACAGTCTGTATTTTCAGATATACTATACTCTGAAATAAAAGTCATTATTGAAAAATTATGCCAATCTATTCGAGTGGTTTCAAAACTTTTTCGAAAGTAGTCAGTGCTCAAAAGTTTTGCGATATCTCGAGCTCGTGCAAATTATATTATTATTACATTTGACACTGAGATGGAAACTTGTCTGAAAGACTTTCCAAATCTTATATTAAGTTAATAGTAACGAAGTCATGTTTCAAAAGTTTCAAGAAACTTTCGTTTTGTTGACAAGCAACGTCAGAAAATATACACGGAGATGTGCTCAGAATTAGAATTTAGTCAGGGAAATAATAATAGAAGATTAGTAAACTGATTTACTCACTCCACACTAGGGAATGCAATCCCGATCCCGCCAGATCAGAATCCCGCGAGATCTCGAGGCATTTTACGAGATCAATCCCGAACCAAAAATCCGACGAGATTATCGAGATTATCGGGACTGATCAGCTTTTTTATGTTTTGTATGTTTGATTGTGTATTTCTATAGAGCTTTTAGTAAGTACTTGAAACATATGTTCATGTCACAATCAAATAATGAAAATTGCTTTGAATAATATTTGCTGTATTTTTTCAACCTAACATAGTAATAAAGACTACTGCTAACTCTACTGCATTGACTGATTGATGCTTGGAAAAACGCCTGCAAAAATTTGAAAGCAAAAATTAATAATGAATATTTTATTAAATATGTTTATATAAAAATGCAAGGCGTTGTCGTTAATTGCTATTCAGCTCTATAAACAAAAAAAATACAAAAGTATTCGGGATCCCGATCCGTAGGGATCCCGCGGGATTGGAAATTCTAATCTCGAGGGATCCCGAAAGGGAAATCCCGATTCGGGAATGCATTCCCTACTCCACACTCTTCTATCTTTCTCATTCATATATATTTTCAAACGTGCTAGTCGTTTATTGAGGATTTTAACGGGACCATCTTGATCACGAACGTTCTCATTTCTGGTACCATTACCACTCCCATTTTATATGTTTCGTAGTTAATAAAGATGCCTGTAATTAATTTAGTCTCAATAAAGCTAGGGGCTCACGTTACGGCCAAAATAATTATTCTTAGACTCCCGAAAGCTAACTAACATAAGGATAATGTTAATGCGGTACTTAGCTGCTAGCTGCAGAAGACAACAATAATATTATATATTTATAAATTTATTTATTATTACTATTATCAACGCCCTAGTGGGCTTTTACAGTATATTTTAAACCTGCCTTACGTATAACATGGTACATATAACAAATAATAATAAACAAAGAAGTAATAAAAATAAAACACAACCCTCTTAGCTTCTCACACCGAGGGTTCCGGTATCGATTCCCAGTTAGGTTACAATTTATCTATGATTACTCAAGCCTGAGTTTTGTGATGTATTTTGCTTCTGTTATTTTGCGTCTTGGCCTGTTAAAGCGTAAATACCTATAAAAAAATTAAAAACAGATTCACAAAAGAAATGAACAATTCGTTAATATTTAAAACCTTTAACAAAATAATGACAAAAGAAAACAAAGAGTATATAAAAGAATAATTAGTTAAAAGCAAATTCAGAACTGTCCATTAAATTGTACACAATTCTACGAGAATATTCCAAGTCTAATTAATTCTTTAGTTCTGGTACGCTCCTACAACGATAGATGTCAACGAATTTTGAGAACTTATATCCGATGCGATTATGCGTGTTATTTGTGAATTTAAGGCGTAGTTATTCCTGTGCGTCCCTACAAAAAACACTTATAGATATCTCTTAAAGATATCTCGTTTGTCTTGGTATATTTGTCACAAGATTCTAAAATCGAGAAGAACTACACGTAATCGATGATGTCCGAATAGTCTGGACATTTTATAACTTGAGACACAAGAGAAGATTCGAGAAAGAACATACTCCATATAAACAGCATCGATATCGCACGTCGATCACTGATAGTCATAGAAAAGCACGAAAAAAACAACGGAATTATAATATGCTGTATAAATTGTATTTTTAAAAAATCCTATTATTATTTTTCTCACCCCCGTTGTACACAAGGGTGGATAGTTGTCATTCCAACCACCGCCATCGCCTCCATTATTTATTCCGTCGGCTCTATCTATTTCCCGGGTGAAATGTTCAAATATTCACAGTACATTTTTCATTCCACGTCCATTAAAAGAGCAGCCACCCCCGCCCCTGACGCGAACCAGCCGGTAATTCGTTATTATGTTGTGATGGACGCAACCTGAATTTTTACTGCACTAGCCAATTTAAAAAAATAGCGAAAGTTTTTTTGCTTAAATACGTTATGTTCAACTAGAGTCTAGTAATGAAACAGGATAATGGTCTACTTCAGTGATGGCGTACCTTTGACCCGCGGATCAGACACTGACCCATTTTAAATGACCCACGCGTTGATTTTTTAAAAATTATTTTTTATATCGTAAAAGAGAGAACAGTCAATCAAAAATATGAAATAAATGTTTATCTAATGTGATGATCCAGGGGATTTTAAAAGTGAGAACAAAAAAATAGTTTTTAACCATCCTCCCCTCCCCCTTTCCAAGTGACGTCACTGACTTAGTGACCCACGAGCTAATATTAAAAAAATAATTTACACATCACTGGTATAGTTACAAGACTGAAATGGTATTAAAGAGTTAAGGTTATTTTTACGGTTGTTGGTCATATTTATATTTTAAGTTAAACGGAATTTTATACTGAGAAACAAATCTCGACGTTTCGCTAATGTCTTGTTCAGAGTCATCAGGAGAGCGTACATATTGCACACTGGCGACCTCTATCGAAAAAGTATCGAAAAAGATTATGTAATTTACGACCTCGTACATATTGCACACTGGCGACCTCTATCGAAAAAGTATCGAAAAAGATTATGTAATTTACGACCTCGTACATTTTGCACACTGGCGACCTCTATCGAAAAGTATCGAAAAAGAGTATGTAATTTACGACCTCGTACATTTTGCACACTGGCGACCTCTATCGAAAAAGAGTATGTAATTTACGACCTGGTACATTTTGCACACTGGCGACCTCTATCGAAAAAGAGTATGTAATTTACGACCTCGGAAGAAATAATCTGAATAATCAGTTCGGCCTACACCTCCGCCATGATAGGACGCTCTCCTGATGACGCTGAATAAGATTTCAGCGAAACGTCGAGATTTGCTTCTTATTAAAATGTATGGTTCGTATGTAATGGTATTTTATAAAACATCTGCATACGGACAAACGTTTCGCGCTTTCAATTTCAGTCAGACCTTAGTAGTTATCATCGTTGTGTTGGGAAAATAATAAGCAATTTTCATATGTAAAGGTAACAATTTCTAAAATTTATAATCGTTGTACTAAAACTAAACTACTAATAATTCTCGGAATACAACAAAATGTTAGTTGATAATATATTTTATTTAATTTTTTTTTTTTAATATTTTATTTTCAATGTTTTTATAATTTTCGCAAAACATTGGCCATGTTGGTAAAAAGTTTTTTTTTGAACTAATTTATATTCAATGCTTTTAAATATTAAAATTGTATTTAACTTATTACGTTTTCTGAACCCATCGAATAAGGATTAATTAAGTTATATGTAAGACAGTGATTTATCAAAGATTTATTTTTATACTAGCTGTGCCCGCGCGGCTTCGCACGCGTAGATTTGTAGAACACTGTTTGGATCGTCATAGAAGTTTTGCGAAGCTTCTAGGAGATTATCCTTCCAGAACTTTCAAGAAATTCGAATGTACAGGAACCTTCTAGACACACTGACACATTCCGCCACTCAGTTTAGAACCTTATAGAACTTTCGAGAATTTTCTAGAACCTTCTCCTTCCAGAACTTTCTAGAGCAGGTTTTTCCGGAACCTTCTTGACTCACCGACACAGTCAGCGCGCCTATTTTGAAACAATCTGAAGCATTTGCGGCCTTCCCATAACAAAACAATGTGCTAGAATGCACATTTTCGTCACCAACTCCCACCCACGCTCAGCCACCCCCACCAAACTCTCACATTTTCAATGGGACACCAAGGGCTATCAACCACCATAAGCACCAGGGGGTGGTAGTATCTGGTTGTGAAGAAAACTTGGCGGATAGGGAAACACGGGTTTCTTTATATATATATATATATTGATTAATTTTTTTTAAATAGACATGCGAATACAGAATACATGTCACAAAAATATCCTTACTATTTTCAAACTAAGCTAAACGCTTGTGCTATGAAAATAGGACTAACTTGCTGGTCTGGAGTGAGATTCGAACCCACGACTTTTGGATCACGATAACCACAAGACCAACAAGCTACTCATTTTTTTATTATCATTAATTTACTTAAGTAATTTAAATTCTAAAGATTCAAATAGTCATTTATTGATTACAATGCGAATATTAACAAACAACAGTTTTTATATTATTGTATAGTAAGTGGCATATTTCTAGCTGGAAAATATATTTCTTTCCTCATTAAACCGATCTAATTCATTGACCCTAAATTAATATTAAATTTTATCGCCGAGGATAATGATTTATTCGCGTGTGCTCTAGGAAAAAATGCTTTAATATGATTATACAATGTGCCAGCGGCTAGCCTAGCCCACTGGAATTAACTGGGATACATAATCTCTTTCTTGGTATCGAACCCGGTATTATTTATACACATACTTACGTCACCATTGTAATTTGATAAAAAAGCATTCAAATAACTTGAGAAATAATTAAAATCTTTTAGAATTATTCAAAATTGTTTCAAAATATTTGTTTCATTATATGCTTCCATACTCCAATTCTATTGCCTTCCTCATTCGTATTGGGTTTATTTGTTTTACTATTATCTCTTCATTATTTCACTATTCCATCCACCAAAATTTTCATTCTCTGAAATATTTTAGTACCTATTCACTCTGCATGATATGGATTCGCAATACTGCAAACGAATGCATTTCTTACGAACGCTGCCTTGACGATAAGAGATATGTGAATGTTTCTATAGAAAATTGCAGAGGTTAAAAAGGCCTGTAAAAAAGTTTACAAGTTCACATATGTTAAGGTTAATTCACAAATTGATAAAATATGAATAAAAAATATATTTAAATTTTTATTTGAATAAAAAATATATTTTAATCTGTCGGGGGTAATTTAAGTTGGTAATGTTAAATTCTTATCAAAATAAATTTGCTTATCCTCAAGGAATTTTTGTGTAGATAAAAATTGCCTTTTACACAACATTGTTTAGATGAGTAGTATAGATTATATTGATTTTTTACTGATACTCTTTTAGTATCAAAGTGAATTCCACGCGGGCAGAGCCGCGGACTCAGCTAGTATCAAATATTTTCAAAGTATCTGGAACAACAGTGACACAATTTAAAAATGGCAATATAATACCAGGAAATATTTAATCTCTCTCACATAATAAGTTACAAATAATTGTTTATTTTTTTATATGTAACTCTTACACCTTTCGGTTATTCAACGATTGTTTCCGAAACCGAATGAATAATTATACTAACTCAAAAGGTTTCATAAACAAGATTAGTAATAAATTTGACATGATAAATTTATTACAGGTTCTTATCTAAGCGGCAACAATTCCGCTGCATTATTTTACCAGTTCGTTACTTAATAACTTAAAATAACGAATTCAATAGCTTATTTACGTGGCTCACTGACGCATTTTGCGGACATCTGCAAGAAGCCAAAACTGGGGGTGTTTTGAAATTAAGGCTACATTTACATACCAGTAGGAACCCGGCGGCGTTCCAGTTGTCCTGAAATAACTATTTGGTATATTACTAGGTGGTGCTTGATGGAGTTACCGTACATGAGAGGACACAGAAGGGCTGATGGTGGAACGCAGTCAATGGAGAAATGTTGTTGTTCATGGCAGAAAAAATCTTTGATGTTAAATTAGTGATTTAACTCACCAAATCTTTAATTTCACGCTTGGTAATTTAGACGTCATGACGACCTGAATTGTCATATTTTTGATATCATACTATGGATAAAAATCAGTCATTAAAACAAATCTTATGTCAACTTGATAGGTGGGAGTCAAAACAATATTCTTTTTTTTCAATTGATTCAACAATATTAATTAAAAATATTGATTGTATTATTTGTGTAAATCTACTTATATTATTTGATTAATAACACCTACATGTTTCTTTAATTCTATTTTACACATAAATAATTTTGTTCTGAAATTGAATAATTTATAATCATTATTAATAATTAATTAAATTTAACTACTAGCCCAATTCTAAAAAAAATATCAATAATTGCGAGTTATCAAGAACTTCAGCAATAAATATTCAAAAATAGATTTTCAAATAATTTAGAAAAACAAAAGACATTATTAATTTAGATATTTTGATGAAAAAGTATTTCCGAAACATGTAGGTGTAATTAATCAAATAATATAAGTAGATTTATACAATTATTAATACAATCAATATTTTTAAAACAATATTCATTCATTCTACCATTATCATATTTTGTCACTGGATACGAACTTAATTGGTACGCTATTCTGTAATTTGCATTAATTAAATTAACTTCTTATTTCTCGAGAATATTCTACTTGTTTCTGGTATACCGATGTACGTCGTTTGTGTATCTCAAGTTCGCACTAGAAAATTCTGCACGGAAGTACCCCACTCGTACCGTTAGTCTGTGGCATTTACCGGTATCTCTTTCGCTTTCTGTGGCCTCGCTTCTGTCAAAACAATGACTTACTAGCGCAATATCGCCACCGCTTGTTTTGTATTCCAGATATATGACTTCTTGTTTGCACCTAAAATATTACCAACAATGTTGTATCATAAAGTTACATTTTACATTTGCATAGAAGTTACAAGAAAGTTTGGAAAAAGCTTTAAATTACGTGGAAAATGTTTACTGTCATTTTTAATATCAGTGCTTTATACGTGAGATACTTATCCCATACAAAGTATACAGGTTGTAAAAGAACTAGTCCACAATACTCAACAGTTGCTGACTAAATTGAGTCAAAATTTGCTTGCATTTTTTAAAGTTTATTTGACTATATATATATAATATATATATATTATATATATATATATATACATAATATACGACACATATAAAACACGTTTTTATCACTTACTAGATGGAATATTGCGTTCTCGCACGTATTATTTATCGCTTATCTATTTCGCCAATTAGGTACTTCGCCCTATTATTTGCTTTATTTTTCGCATTGCACTTCACGACTGGCCACACTGGACGTCATCGACCTGTCAAACATGACAACTCTGCTCGGCGGCCCAGATCCGCGCTATTTATATCCAAAAACTGGATTTTCGAACTTCCTAGATTTTTCTAGTGTTTAGAAGAAGGTTCAAGGCTTTTTCAGGTCCTCGAATGATGTGGCTAATTCCAGAGTGCGATAGTATGTTCCGGAATGTAGTGGTTTCGATGTTATTGTTGTCATTAACATGTAACCAGGTATTTTGTACGAAATCTCTTTTGCCATTTCGTTAGAATATCGTTAAGCTGACTTATATTCGAATATAAAAATTTCATTCGCTTTAATGTTAAGTCAAATAAAATGATTAAAAACTTGCCAAGAAAATTGGATTGAATTTTCTGCAAAGTTTTAATCATTTTATTTTACTTCTTTTAAAACGAATGAATTTTTGATTAAAGTTTATTTCACGATAGTCCAACATTAATTTTACAGAAGACAGGTGAAAAATATTTTTAAAAAATGCATTTAAATAGTAATCTATCTGTATAGTAGTGTTAACTATCTCCGTTTCACTTTATATATCTAACTTCTTCTTCTTATTCTACCCCTTATCCTCTTGGGTCGGGGTCCCTGCACCGCATAAAATGTTCCAACTTTTCCTGTCTAGGGCTTCGCTCTCCACGTCAGCCCAATTTAGTAGCAACCTCGCATCATAGCAGTCCTCCTGTTTCTGCCAGCTCCTCCTAGAACGGCCTCTTGGTCTTCTGCCTTCTGGTCCTGAAATATCCACTTTGCTTGTCTATCTGCCGGCATCCGCAAGAAATGTCCCAGCCACCGTAACTGTGATTTCTCGATAAACGTCAATAAGGGTTCTACTTCGAGACATTCTCTTATTTGAGTATTTCTGATTCTGTCCCTTCTGGTAACTCCTACTATTCCTCGTAGAAATACCATCTCAGCACTTACGCAGGTTCATTCGGTCAAGATCCAATGCTAAGGCCGTAGAGAGTTGACTTTAGAACTGATTTGTACACTGACAACTTTTCTCGCTGGCTAAACTCCGCTTTTCTAAGTACGGCATAATACAGGGATCGTGCTACCTGACTTGCGACTCATATCCTCCTATCAAATTCACTTTCTTGCTTTCCATCCTGAGATGTTATTACAACGAGGTATTTGTATCTATCGAGACGTCTAAAACAGGTAAAACTTTTCACCTGTTTTGGACGTCTGTTCTGGCACGTACCTAACTACTTTTTTTAAACTTTAACTGTAACGAATAACATGGACTCATTTTAAGTACCTATTTATTACAAAAATATTGCTTTTTCACTGATGAAATTTTAACGCAAATACTTTTAGCTTTGAATTTGTTAAGTAAATGAAGTCAGACGCGTCTTATAATAGGTATTCTTGCTGGAGTGATAAGTACAATGTTGGATAAACATCCGCATAGTTCGCGGAGCCACCGCCAGAGGCGCTTGAGTGGTTCCGCGTTTACCCAGCCAAAAAATGTAATGGTTCCCAGGGGCACCGGTGTGGTAGGGGTGGAAAATTGCTTAAGAAAGAAGGAAAAGTTATTCCAAGATTAATTGAACATAAATAATGGTATTGTAGGTACCAATTTAAAAGGTTTTTTCAGATTTAAAAGGAAGACTCAAATTTTGTTTTAAGCCATCCAAAATATTATTTTTTTGTGATATTTACCCATCAAACAATTAAATAATCCTGAGTATAATAAGATGCGAATATCTACAATATATTTTTGCTACAAAATATTATTAATGTTAGTACATATATATAACAACTAAAAATTACTTTTTTGTCTCCGAAACGTAACCTGTCTATTCGTCAGGATAACCAACACACTAGCATGTAAATATTACTACACAGTACAATCATTTATATGTATTATTTATACACCAACACCTTCACAAAATACTCTTTACACGCGTGTTACTTAACTAAAGACCAACATGCAATTTAGTATTTTGTGAAGGTGTTGGTGTGAAAATAAAACTATGGTTGTGGTATGTAGTGATATTTACATGCTAGTGGTTGTCCTAACGAAGAGATGGGTTACGTCTCGAAACGTTCTAATGTCCTCAATGACCCTTCTGACCAAAAACAGCGTGAAACAGAGATCAGTGGAGGAAAACTCTTGATGGTGATGATATATGTCTAAAATACTTTCATGATTGATCTGATTCAATCACCAATCTCTCAGTGACAATCACGATCAGTGATAGAATTTCTGAAAATATCGCAATTCTAAATTGTGTTAAATATCTACATCTTTATTTATTATATTTTGATTTGATTTTTATTTACATATTCATGATACTCGGAATATTTCAATTAAATGTACTTCTTGTACCGTGGAAGGGTATACTGTAATGAGTGAAGGATAAAATTTAATTCTATTTAAATTATATTTTTTGTCAATTAGTCAAACAGCGAGTCAAGAGGAATAATTCCATCATTCAATAAATTCTTAAATTATTCGGAATTATTGTGTTCAAAGTGATTTGCTGCAGAAAAAATATCAATTTTAGACTTTACTATATTTTCGTGTTTTATTCAGTTTTATTAGTATAAAATTGTTTTTTTTTTATTATTATTTGTATTGTCACAAGGTTTGCCGTGTGGGGAACGGAATGAAACATCGTAAACAAATAAAACTTTTATTAGCCGCAAAATCAGGACACAAACTTTAGCTGGATCACTAAACTGCAGTTCGCAATAATTTATTCATTGGAAAGTTTGAATATTCTCTGATATACAAAGTTTGTCTATAGCACTGATTTAATATATTCGCTCGTTTCTATGGTTTTCATTTACTTGTCAAAACAAGTTAAAACTGAGAACGCGGTCGCGTCGCAATTCATTAGTTCCCGATGTCTAGAAACTTCTGGTATGTACTCGATTATTCCACCAGCTTCACATCTTTTTTTATATATTTATTAGAAACACTAACAGGATAGTATTATGTACGTGATACTCTAATGAGAAAACATTATAAATGAAGACTATGCCCATTATCCCAATAACAAGTGTCTTCGGCACGCTTTATGTATTATTATATTTATCTATATTTTACATGTATATTTAGTTTTTGAATGTAGTGCGATCATATAAGAATATGTAAATAAATAATTGATTTAATGGATCTATAGGTTCAGGTCATCGTTTAGAAAATGAATGATGTGTATGAGTGAATTTTTGAACGATAATAAGTTATCTGCAAGAATATCAGCATATAGAGTAGATCTTTCTATAACATTCTAAAACGTCCAGACTGTTTCGGAAAACCTCGACTACCTACAGTTCCTCTCTTTTCTAACATCGTGGCAGTTTTTACCGCAAGGAAATCTAAAACTTCAGGGAAGTCTACAATTATTTTTTATTTGACGTGCCTCGCCTACAATCTACGAAAGTTTCCTTCGTAACAATTACAATAATTACCGCATTTAATTCGAGGGAGATGGCCCCAAAGAAATATATTCCTCAGCTCGTACTTCTTTATCCGACCCCCGCAACATTAAACGTTTTGCCTCATAAAATAATAAGTTTGTAAATTTAAGAATAAACTTAACGGGGGCGACGTACTTCATTAACTGGAATCTTAATCGAGAGAATCCCGGAGGTAAATATAAACGTGCTAAACTTAAAAAACTCATTTCAATGTGCGCAGATTTTTATGTAACTTTTTTATAAATCCTTTTATCCAGTAGCTTGTTGAAATAATTGCAATATTAAAAAAACAAAACACATACATAGATATTCGACGACCTTATTCATATACGCATATTATATCTGTCGCAGGTTTATAAACATAATCAGTGAATGGTTCCCACCACTTACCCAGGACCGCTCTAAGAGCAAAAGCTCCCATATCGGTCCTACTCAATCGTCTCCAGGTTGACATTTTTTTCTACTAACAAGAAGGACCGTGCTGCTCCGCACCGGTCATATAAACCGTTGCGAAGCGGCACGGCCGCTAGATCAAAGCCATTCACTGTCCCAACCTACAGATACGTCTTAACTTACATACATATAACATACATAAAACAATAGCAGATATGTCACCATAAACAGATACATATTTAAAATATATATATATATATATACATATACAAAACAATAATAATACGAATACCAATAAAACAAAGCAAAAGCAATCAAAGTAAAGAAACAGTGTATAAAACATTGATACATATTTAAAAACACATATAAACATAATCATTTAAGGCAAATTGTTGGTGACTCAATTGTATCGGGTTTGAATAGGTTAGGTTAGTAAATGTGGTACTAATTCTAACGAAATGCCCCGACAATTTGTAAACAGCGGTACTAATGTCTTGAAGCATATTAGAAACTGACGACACTTTACATTCGGTGTAAGGCATTTTTTAAAACGTATTTATCTTTGTAAATTGATGACGCCGTTTTTAGTCAGGCGAATAATAGAATTTTTCTGCGACATATCGACCACATATAGTTTTTTTTTCTCATAATACTTACTGTATTTACGCCAATGACGAATTCTGCCAAAATTTTGGTTATAACCAAATGGAAATCATTCTCGAGACAATACTTCTGTTCTTATTCAATACAATATTCTGTTTATGTACACTTTACCTATCTGTTGTAAAAGCCCTATAGGGCGTTAATTAATAAATAAATTAAAATAAAATAAAAAATTTAATAAAATCGCACAGAAAAGGAACAGTACCACTTAGAAAATTACCGCACATTAATAGACAAAGAAGTGCAAGTCCGCGACAAGCAGAAACAACAATGTAATTTACCAAATGCAGACTTTGGTCGTGGTATAACAGTCCAGGAACTTTGTTAGGGTAAACATTTAACCGATTAATTAAATTCAGGCTTAAAGAGAGTATCAGCGAAATTCGTGTCGAAGCTGCTAGCGGAGCAGCTCCATCACGATAATGCACCCTCCCATAATTCGCATCTGATTCAGGCTTTCTAGGCCAAACACAGCATTCCCCTGGTTTATCGGGTTCCCTACTCTCCCGACGTGGCTCCATGGGATTTTTGGCTATTTCTCAAGTTAAAAACGCCGCTGAAACATATTATGCTTAACGCGATGACCCTTTCCAAAGATGCGTTTTAGATTTTTTTAACAAAGGCTGGACCGTCGGGAGAAATGTATTACCAAGAGGTCTAATTTGAAGAAAATTATATTTATTTTAGTGTGTATGAATAAATACCGGCGACCAAAGGTTCGATATATTTTAATATAGTAGCATATTTATTTTGTAAATTCATGTACTGCATCACGTACAATACTTTGCGTATTTTTCGATGATCGAATAAAGCGTTCAAATTTATATTCCATCATCGTAATGGTCCTGTTATTTCGCAATTCCGTATGAAATCAGCCCGCTTCGGCGCGGCTTTGCTGGCAATTGGGTTGTTTTATTCATGGAGTGATTTGCACATACGTTAATTCACTTTTTCCACGTGCACACATATTTTGTTTTTTATTCAATCATTTGTCATTTATATATGAACGAAATTGGAAGGTGAAAGTGCTCTTAAAGCAGTTATCGCCAATAGTTGTTTGTCATTCGAAACAAAATACGAATTTCTGGTGTCAGCAACAAACCTGTAAGCGAATCTGGAATTTTCGATCACATTTTGAAATGGAACCCTCTCGAGATAACTAATAAATTGATTTCATAAACAATATGTCCAACAAAATCTAGAAACCATTTCACTCATGTACTATTTAAAGTATTCATTGTTCATAATTTAGACTGACTTTATACAAGCATCGCATTACTATAAATACACAAATATTTTAATCTACACTTAATTGAACTTTATAACAGTCTGTCTTTTAATCTATATTTATAAAAGGAAATGTTTTTAGCTGTATTCGTCATAGACGAAAAACTACTGGATTGATTTACGCACGTTTTTTTTTTGCAAAATGATCCGAGTTGTCCGGAAAGCTATTTAAATCCTCGAACAAACCAGTAAAAATAAAAGTTGACGTCTAAATATTTTATTTTTTATTTATATAGGTAACATACATAACATAAGCGAAACATGAACCATCGGCTAGAGCATGTCCGGGAGGCTAGCGGCCTTTGAGATGTGGTGCTACAGGCGCCTGGCGAGGATCCATTGGTCAGAATATATCCGAAACGACGAGGTGTTGATCAGGGTGGGCGAAAAGAGGCGGCTTCTTAACAGAATCGCCCAACAATGAGCAATTTGGATAGGCCATAATATAAGGCATCCAGACCTGCTTTTTGCCATCGTCGAGGAAAATGTTGAAGGCAACAATCGTAGAGGCCGCCCGAGATTAAGCTACCAGATTATCGGAGATGCGCGCTGTAGCACCTACCAAGAAATGAAGAGACTGGCAGGTGACAGAGAGGAGTGGAGAAAGCGAGTGCTTGTTGCAGACCAATCCTAAGATTGTAACCCAAAATAAAAAATAAATAACGCTAACAATAGCAAAGCATTGCCGGGTTCAGCTAGTCAGGTTATAAATTGCACCTGATGTTGTAAGGAACCGTGAACTGACAAGTTATAAAGCAGAACCTTCTTACGGTAGCACCAATTCCACTGTAAGACCATCCACATATAATCAAACTTTTAAAAGTTGAATTATAAATGTTCTAATTTAATTTGTTTCATAAATTCGAATGGACTATGCTAGAGACGTCTATAGATCTTCATATGACATAGTATACTTAGATTTCGCAGCTGGTAATGATACCTTTATATTCTTAAAGTGGAATATTGAGCGATATTATATTACAGTGTAATGGACTAAATTTTTATTTATGTTTTGTTCCCCATGAATTATATATATTTATTTATTTTAAAGCGTCCTAATTATTGTTCATTTTCTTTTTAAATATGTTCTGATTTTATCTTTTATATTTACTTTTTCTTAATTTATAGAAATAAACTTTATTTACACCACTTTTTTATTGAAAAAAAAATCAACATTTTGAATCCATTGCCCCTTTGTCAGGATAACAAATACATATATACTAACAAAATTTAATTTAAAAATCGAAGTATAGATAATCAAAATATTAAAAATTTATATACCTATGAAAAATAAATAATAATAATGTACCTACTTAACAAGAAAATACGTTTAAAATATAACTATTCGTAAAAAGGACCTGGTTATTTATATTTTATCAAACTATGATTCCGTTTAATTTGTATGTATAATTTGTCAACCCTTATTAATAACAAAAGAATGATCCATAGCCAAAAGATAGCTAGAAAATTCAGAATAATTATTACTATTATAACACCTTTAGTGTTCCTTAACTCTAACTTCAAATACATGAATTTTGAGTGGGTACCTTTTATTTTTAAGTGGATTCAAAAATTTTAAAAAGTTCGGAAATTCGATTGAAAATTCATAAAGTTATTATTTTGGTACATCGTAATATGTATTAAATATTAATTATATAAAGGCAGAAAGATATTAAGCAGTTTCTGTATACTTTGATACCTTACACCCACACACTCGTACATCAAAAGTCATTATTCTGTTACGTATTCTTATACATAACGTGCTGCGCGCAAACGTATTATTTTATTTAATGGGCTATTTAATCAGACGTAATTTCCGTGTCAAAAGTCAATTACGTGAATTGTTGGCATAGAAGTGCATGTTTTTCCACGCATTCAATATTGCACTTCCAAAATAGTAAAAGTAGGTATATTTTCATACATATTCGTTATTTTTATTTTTTTAAATGATTTTCTTGAATACATTATTACAAATATAATAAAATACATCAAAAAAAATATATATATATATAATGTTTTAGTAATTAAGTAGCATTTTATTACAAAAAGACATTTTTACTTGAATATACTCTATTTGAAATGATTTTTTTACGTTTAAAAAACTACGTCTATTGTAAAAATAAGATTTGTTTACAAAGGAAATTAATTTTGCAACAATAAATACTTATTATTGCAAAATTAAATACGGCAGTATAAGTGTGTCTGATATATACTCAATCCCTTCGCCTAGAAAAGGGGTAAATTTTCCTCTGTACAATTTTATTCTCTGTGGTAAATATAATTTTTAATCAAGATATATTATTGATGTCTCATTGAGACGAAGCTATTTTTGTGTATGGGAAAGCAGGCATAGAAGTATTTTTGGGTGTCCATAGGACTAACGACCTATCGTATGACTGGCTTAAGTGATATTTTATTACCGACGTCGACATCTGTACTGGTTTATGGGAATGATAAATTTTTAACAACAGGTGGCGGTAGTAAAAATACAACACACATATGAAACAAGGTGGGCATATTAAACATTTGTTAAAATTTGATGCATGTTGGTAGTCAATGCGAGGAAGATTTTTACGGAGGCCAAGACCCACCAGGAGTTGTAGACTTTGTAGAGCCAAAAGTGATTATGATGAAGTAGTCTATGTAGAATTGGTGATTGTTACATTGTGTAAAGTTATATAATAAATCGTAAGTCCTATGGACACCCCAAAAAGACTTCCATAACTACTTTTCCGTATAAAAAAAGTGGCTTCGTCCCAATGAGACATCTATAATATAACATATCTGATTAATGATGTCCCCCTGGGGATAAAATTCAGCATTGAGTTCTTGAAAAATTTGAACATACTCAAAATATTCTGAATATAATTTTTTTAATATAAAAATTCAAAAAACACAATGTTTTTTATAAGAGTTCAATATTTTATTAGTCTCTTACAGGACGATCGTTTCGGCTGTTTAGGCCATTATCAACTGATAATTAAACTGATAACATTATCAGTTGATAATGGCCTAAACAGCCGAAACCATCGTCCTGTAAGAGACTATTAAAATATTGAACTCTCATAAAAAACATTGTGTTTTTTTAATTTTTATATTTAAAATAATGGAGTTCTTTGCAATAAATAACACCAGTGTTCAAAAAATTAAAACATCTAAATTTTTTTAATGTTTAAATTCAATTAAGAGAACACATACCCACTGCACTTCAAAATCTAGCTTTTAAAACCTGAAATTCAGCTATATTTAGCACTCTCAATTAACGCTACTTGTGGAATAAAACTCTCTGAACTATCTTTCACAAAGTGTTATTTATCATACTAGTGACGCGAGGCGTCCGCAGTATTTATTTTTATTTTATTAAGTTAATGATACATTGTTTATCATTAGCTAATATTAAAAAAAATATATATAATATATATATTATATATATATATATATATATATATATATATATGTAATTATTAAATAATTAAATAAATAATATTTCTCTTCATACATTTTCCATTGTTATGTGCCGTTTACATTCTTTTTTGAAGATGTTGATTCTGCTTAGCTTCCTCACATCTTCTGGCAAGCTATTGTACTCACTTTTTCCCTTGTAGTAAATACAGTTTTGTGTGATTGTCTTTTTTCTATTTGGAATACTTATTTTGTTTGCATTTCTTGTATTATGTCTATGCATCTCTGTGTTAAATTTGATCTTGGCATTTTATCGTTAAATATTTTGTGAATGAATATCATTGTATTTAAATTTAATCCTTGTTTTATATTAATCCAATTTAAATCTGATCATTTTAATTTTGGAATATCTATTTCTCTGTAGAATTATCCTCATTGCTGTATTCTGTTGAATTTGTATTTTTTTTATATCTCCTTCATTGCATAGGTACAAAATAGTGGGGCAATATTGCAATTGTGATATATGGTATCGGTGATGGCTCTTGCGGGTTTCGGGGCGAACCGGCCGAGCCCCTCGCGAGCGATGCATGGGGTCCGGATGCCTCTGCATGGTGGAAAAAATCGCGTGTCGGATTGTCGTAAAGCGAATCATATCGCGTGACCTATGCCAGTCCCGCAGCGGAATAACCTCGTATTATATCTACGTGCTACGTGTGCTTAGATTTACTTTATGCCTCGGCCAGGCGCTAAGTCAACACATCGGGGAGTATTCTGCTAAACGCAAAATATTTTTATAATAATGGTTGTTGAATACACACCTGAGCAAGGAAGGAATGTGGACTCAACATTCATCTAATAGGCATCATGACGGTATTATTGAATTAAAGAATAAATGATTTTAGAGAAGAAAATATTTTTAAATGATTAAAAAAACTAACCCATAAAAAACAAGTTTTTATTATACTCCCTTTCTCATTTCCTAGTTAAAACAGGTTGAGCTCTTACCCTACGCGTTGAGCTCGAGTCGGGCGACGCTACAAAATTGATTAATAAAAAATTTCGAAAAATCCAAAATTATACTATTATTTTTTTAACGAAAATTTGATAGATCTTTTTATCGTTGCCACGTGTCTGCCTGCTCGTGGTTTCAGCTCGATTTGATCACGGGAAAAGGGTTAAAAATCGATCCAAAGTTTGTTCTTCAGACAAGCAGACGCTACGAGTTAAAAGAAAGGGAGTAAAAATTATCCAGTTTTAATATACACATTGAGATTAATAAGATTTTCAATATAATAAAAGTATAATATTCTGCATTCGGCAATTTTAATTGAAACATCGATCAGAGCGTATGACGTCACGCCTAAGTAACCATCGCCGTTTCTCTTGAACTGTTGTCATCTATGACATTACGTCTACGTAATGCAATGTTTACTTAGGCTTGACGTCACGTAGACGCCATGACACCTGCGGGCGTTCTCGCGAAATTAAAAATACGTAGATAAAAATGCAATTATTTGCGTAAAAACTCAGTTTATTACTGAAATAATGTTATTTTCGGTAATGGTAGACGTGTACCTACATTTTAGAAGGTTATTTTATCACGCCTATTGTTCATCTCCCGGTCTTTGCTGCATAGATCAACTGTATTACAGGATGGTGTGGATGTAACTTCGTCCAGGCACCAAAAATTGCACAACATAGGCTGTGTAAGTTATCGTCGTAGTCGTTGCTGGGCCTCCCTTGCCTTCCAATTATATATTAAATTTACTATAAAAAAGTCACGGACGTTACACGAAGTTACGGAGACAGACGGACAGACAGGCGACGAAATTATTATAATTGGGATAAACTTATGTTATTTGAACTCAATTGTGTTTAATAAAAATGTTTGTCAGATCAAAATTGTGCAAATTTTTTTTTCATATCGTATATACAGTATATTGGCCAAGCGTAAAATATGTATAAAACTATTGTGGGAAACCCGAAGTGTATGGATGATACATCTGGATGTACGGATGATGCAACATTTATGTTGTGAATTTCTGGTTACGTAATTATCTCGTATTTATCAATGATCATTGATCGAGTTAGTCCATTAATCCCAACTGTTGTTACAATAACATTAAATTATTATTTAAAAATTTAGTAGAATATTGTCGATTAATTTGAATCACAAAATCGCGGTTTTCAGGGGTTTGTGGTTTTTTTTGTAGTGTTTTACTCCCAGGGCACTAACTTTGGAAGCTACATTGTTTCTGTTCTGAATGTATGAATATTTAAAAAGTAAATGCGGCTTTCTCTGTTAGATATGTTATTTTTTAGGAAAAAAATCTAGCTAACGGTCAAGAAGTGCTTTGTTCGTGGGTACAAACATGCAACTTCATATCATTAGATTCAACATTACGAAGTTTATTTTGTTAATATATTGTCCCGAAACTGTAGAATCGAAAAAAAATAACACGTTTTCGAGGACTTAAAGCACTGTGGATTTTTACAACAAATTGGAAATTATTATAAATCAGGAATAAATTTATAGATTCGCAAAACGTCTAGTAACCCAAAAATATGTATAAGGTGAACGATGCCATCGAGATAACCTGTTAGCTTTAACAAGCGAGACGAGACCACAGAATCGAAATCAGAGACACAAATCGTTTCACTGTGACCAGCGACATAAATTAAGAGTGTACCTACCGAGCGTTCCATAATAATCAATAAAGTTTTCAACAGACGTGCGAATATTCCAGAAAGTCGAGTATAAATTATTCCACAGACGAGTCATTAGTGCGAAATTAGTGAATAAAAATAGTTCTCTCATTAAATCCGTGTCCAGTTGTTTAAGTTAATTAATAAAACTTTATTCAAACAATTTATTCACCATCCCGAGATAATATTAATGAATTTCTATTTTATGAACAAATATTTTGTAATCAATACAGCTTATAATTCATGATATTTGAGATACGGTACGTAGTTTTTAATAATTCTTTATCATCGTATTTCATTAAATATCTTTGTTATAAAAAATATCTATGTAATCTTTTCAACTCGTGTGAAAATCATTTAACGACCGGATTCTTTTCGTATCATAATCCAATATCAACCAATTTAGTTGTGTTATTTTAAAATATTTTTAATTTATTAATAAAATAAAAAAGTTATGATATTTTAATATTTTTCAGTGAAATGTTTATCTAGATAGAATAGATAAAAATAGATACTTTAATATATTGCGATGAAGAATTAAAAAAATCTTATAGCCTATGTCATTGACATAAAAATCAGATACTATATTCATAGGTAATTATTTATAATAAATGTCTGCTTCAACACAAAGACCATTTGAGCTCAAATTTGGTACGAAAGTTAGGCATATAATCTTTCATTTTTACTGAAATATAATGAGAAAACTTTATACGACGTTTATTCGTTGGTTTGGTAAAAAGATTTTCCATGAAACCGAAAAGTTCATTTAAGTTTTGAAATAAAACTTGTAACTCAAGTTCTTAAAGCTTTATTCCATATTCATATCAAACGTCTTTTCATATTTGATTTGCCACAAAAATATTGGTAACATTAACTGCCATTGGAAAATTTAAGCATTTGATCAAAAAACGTCTTTATGAAAAAATTTAACTAAGAAATTAAATTAAATAATTTTAAAATATTTCTGCTTATGTTTATATTTATATTCCCCTTTGTATGTGTAAAAATCATAAACTACATATTAAAAAGGTTCCTGCACATTCATAATAATTCCACCCCACGATCGTAAATCACATTCCCCGGATAACAATAAGTCGGAAGAGTAAGACGGCATTCCTTGCGACATCGCAACAGGCAAGTCGTATTAGATAATAACTGGAATATTGAAGACATTACTGCATTTCTGTTGTCCTGATACTTTTTCACACAACATAAACAACGCATGAGGAAAAAAACGCGTTACATGACTCAGATACATGTTTGAAGCATTCTTGCATAGAAAATGTATTTTTTTTACATATTTTTACTTTGTTGATATCTACAAAGATATTTAATGCAATAAACAAATTAATTATGTATTATGGTCCACTTATGACTTCTTTTAAAATGTTTTTTTATGCTATTTCTAACGTCCTTTTGTTTTTGCTAAAATATGTTATACGTTAATATAGAATATTGTGATTATATAACATATAATATTTTCAAAAAGGTTTAGTTGAATTATAATTTGGTAATACGGAATATGTATTTTAACATTTTCCATATCACCAAATTATACTTTTTGACTCGGCAACCAATTTTCGATTTTAATTTCTAAAATGGTCGACCAGTGATCACAGCTGTTGCTAAACTAATTAGCTTTTAAGTTATGCACGATAATCTGTCTGGTTATCATCTTCACTGACAATAATTATGTAATAATCAATTTGCTTGTCCTTGGAGTGGTTGGACAAATCGATAACATCGGTCGGCTCAATCCTCTCTCCATGTAAAGTGCGTAAAAAAATTAACGGAACAGCATTTTCCCTTTATCTTCGAGATCTTACTCCCGTTTTCATGTATGTGATATTTGTGCTTGATTTCTTAATTAAAACGACAATCACCTTTTTCCTTTTTGGAAGCAATATACTACAAAATTATATTTAATACTATATTAATTTTTATATTCAGTGGAAAATTTGTAATTGGCGTAATTGTAAAAACCATAATTTCATATTTTTAAGATTCTTGTTTTGCTGTTAATTTTCCCCAGAACAAAATAAACAAAAATAAACAAAATATCTTTCATAGACTCCAAGTGTCAGCGAATGTAGTGTTGCGAGATTAATTTCCCAGGAGTAACTCTGCTGTATGAATTTAATTTGGCTTAAGATCTTAATTTCTTAAAAACGTAGATAAATCACTAATATACATAGAAAATATATGTACAATAAAAATATACACTCCACATACCACACAGATGAAATTTGACGACAATTTACAGTCATTATAGCTCAACTGGTAAAGTTGTCCTCCGTCCAAAAAGTGTAACGAATTCGTGCCTCTGTGGTATTTGATTTAATTATCAACGAATTACTATTCTTTATCTAGTGTAAAAATAAGTTTTAAAATGTTATTTTGTCTCACTCACATAAAACTACAAATTTATATCTTGCACGAGTCTGAAATTTTGCATAATCATATATAGTTACTGTCGTTATATGCATTTAGCTGGAAAGAAAAAGTTCTGGATTCGAATAATAATATTTTTTCGAGAAACAGATTTTTTCTGTATCATCATTCTAATTGACTCATCAAATTGATTTTATATATCTGAGAAGTACATGTAAGTTCTAAAATTGCAACTTCACAATGCAATGTGTTTTCATAATTTGCGTCCCTCTTAGCCCAGTCGGTATGATATTGGCTTTTCACACGAGGGTTCTGGGTTCGCTCACAATAAGATCTCTATGGTTTACTCAAACATTGGTGTTTTTGTGATGTGACGACTTCAGTAATTGGGCCTCTTGGCCTATTGAAGCGTTTAAACAAAACTCTAATGTTGCTTAAATTTTTTTAGAATTCATATAGTTAACTCTTAATATTTAACCCTTAACAGCCACCCTTTGGAAGATTGATAAATTCCACTGCATTCGTAGATTAAGGATCACTAATTTGGTAGGGTGAAGAAAAATTCCCACCCTACCTACGGAATCTTCCAGTCTTCGTAGATGTGTCGTGTGATGTGTGGCAAGCGTACACGATGGGCACAAGGTCCAAGCAGAATAATACTCACGGTCTCTTATACTGAATTTATTGTGGACTAATTGAGCCTCGCTACTCGCTCCTGTCCCTGATTGGTTGGCCTGATAATATCAAAGCCCTGATTGTGACCCACGATCCCCGTACAACAAAATTGAACGAACGTCTTCTAATGTTCCAGGTCCACCTGTACTTCTCTGCGCTTCCGGAAGACAAGATCCCTTACGTCAACTCAGCGGGCGAGAGGCATCGGGTGCGACAACTGCTGAGACAACTACCTCCACACGATAATGAAGTAAGTTTCAAAATATATACATCTTCTATACATCAGTTCAACAAACTCTACGCGATGTATGGACAAGCATACTCTATACTTTGTTCTTATATTATCAACCTTGGAATTAATTTACTTTAATTTACTTATTTACACTTTTGTTTTTTCATATATGTATATACTTTTTACTTTACTTTACTTATATTTTTATTCTTATCTACTTTATATACTTTTTACTCTAAATTACTTTACTTAATTTTTCTTTTATTCTTCTAATTACGTAACCATGAAATTATATATTTAAATGGAATCTCAATGAATGGAATGGCTACTTATCTCAGAACAGGTATTTTTATGTACCTAGCGAGATAGGTAGCGATAAAGGCTTGCATACAAAAATTGCATATTGTATTTGTTGCTATCTTATTCATAAACTCTGTAAATATTCTTTACATTAATTATGTTTTGATGCAAGCTGTTATAAAAGTTATTGAGCGAATAAACGACGATTTATCGGCACTGAAACTGAAAAACTGAAAAAATGTGATTTTCTCCGGTTAAAATTGTTTACATAGGTAAGGATGTGCATCTGTGTATTTTTATGATGGCAAGTCATAAAATTGTGATAATTAACATTAAACATCTCCATCCTGTCACGCGTAAAGGTAGTAAAATTTATGTTTTTTAAAGTTTAAAATAAATTCGAACTCGGGTATTAATTAGCTTAGCAATATAACTTTCACTAACTTTTCTCCTCTCCTCTCAATATTCCCGTTACAACCATACTAACGTATCAGTACCTAATCAATTAATTATTTGTATTTCCACCTATCCCACGTAAAAAAACTTTATTTGAAAGTAGTTTGTTTAATATTTCGCCTGTAGATGAGAGATTAGGTACTCTCGAAACTTGAGTAGTAAAACAAAAAAATATTATTAAACTCGCGTAGAGACAACTTAAATTATGTTTTTCACCTAATTTAATTATCATCGTGAATAATCTCTAAAACTTTTACGCCAAATCTGTCAATAAAAAATAATTATCACAAAAAGATTAAGCATGATTTTGCATTCCAAGCAAGATGTTAAATATTTAAAAAATCGAAGAAAATTGCCTATAATCAAAGGTTTCCAAGCGGTCTTGAATATTCTGAAAGAAACCCACATACACCAAATAACGCGAAAAGTATTCTAGACCTCAAGTGGTTATCAATAACGCGGAAGGCGCGCGCAACAGCCTTGTTGTTGTGACGTTTCAGCGATTACATAGACAAAGCGAAACCAGAGAAAAAAAGTGCAGCGGCGATTCAAGGCGACCAGCGACGGTAAATTAACAGAGCAACTAACGGGCGTTAGGAAATAAGTGCAACCATGACGTGTGAATATCGCGGAAATACGAATATTAAGTATTCTACACACGAGTTATTAGTGCAAAATGAAATTAAATTTAAATTAATAAATATTTCTGTGTTTCCTACTGTCACGATCCCGTGACAATATCTTACTTGACATATTTTTTCGTGTCAATTACCCAAGAAACAATACAGAGTTACTTTTTTTTAAATTGGCCATGTGTTAATATCGAGCGCTACAATTCTCCTAGAAGGTGGCATATTTCGCAGAAGGTAACAAGATAAGAAGGTATATTATGATGGATTTAATCATAAGCGGACATAACAATTTCAAACACTTAAGGACATTATTTATTATGATGGATTTAATCATAAGCGGATGTAACCCCTTCAGGTCCGGTACTGCCACGCCCTGACCGACGAGGAGAGGAAGGAGCTGAGGCTGTTCAGCGCGCAGAGGAAGAGGGAGGCGCTGGGGAGGGGCGCCGTGAGGCAGCTCACCACGCAGCTCACGTGCTACGAGGTAAGTCTACCGGCGCGGACGGTCGCACCAGGACACACCAAACCATCGTGCTTCGTAGCACCCTAAAGCATACCAGGAAAATTATGACCTCTTCCCGAATATTTTACCTTTCAGATGTCGCCTGTCCGACGGCTTTATACTCGTCGACTTCTCTAAATCACTGGAGCGTTTGAATCTTTCCGTTTTCATCGACATATTCAGTACTGAAAGGTTATATTTGTATCGTATATTCATTTATTGCTAACGTAAAAATTGATACAAAAAGTTCATACTCAATGTAGAGTAGCTTATGGGTCAGGTAGTCAGGCTCTCACCTAGTGATCCGTAGGTCTGTGGTTCAAGCCTCATTCCAAAATTCCAGAAAGTTAATCCTTTTTTCATACCAAAATCGCTTAGTTTAGTTTGAAAATAGTTAGAATATTGATATGACGACGTATTCCGTAATTGCATCTATATTAATAAAAATGTACTTCGTCGTATTGAAAAGGCTCGCTGGGTGAGTACAGTGAAAGGTTTGACGGTTGGTACTGAAAGGGCCCTAAATCATAGAAAAACAGCAAACGAAACAAAATTTTGTTACGGAAGTGACATCACACCTCTCACCAATAGCAACTCACCTTATGTATTTATTACTAATAACTGCGCTGTTTATGGTGCAATTCCTCCAACTCCTTTGAACTCGTCAGACTAAATTTAACGAAAATTTTATTAAAAAATTAATATATAAATTAAATATATATAAGATTATATATATTATATATATATAATATATATATATATATATATATATATACTGGGTTTGTAAGAACAAATGAAAAATTCACAAATACCATTAGTATTAAGAATAGTATTTTTTGCTTATAGCCTTCATGTCTGCTGTCTTTCTTTAAGTATTTTTATTCTAAAAGGTCATGGCTTTGAATGTACTTTTCATACATATCCAAAATATATTATTATGACAACAATCCTGCAATATCTTAACTTTTTTTTTTTTTGTTTTATGATTAATTTTGATTTTTTTTTTTTATGAATTATTATTTTATTTATGAATAATTATGATAATTTATGAACTCTTATTTAAAACTACCCACGCAGGGGAACTATTATTCATGTGAAATGCGACCCGTTAGATAGCAAAACGGAACATATATTTTACAACACCTAAGCTTAGCGTTCAATACTTTTGTTAGTGTTTTAGACATCAGTACTTCCATGACAACTGGTGCAGTGTCACGTGTTATTGATATCCAGTAGCGCTTAAAAATATAATTATAATGTTTAATTAAGTTTCGCCTTAATAATAACACTGGAATTGGGTAAGTCTTAATGCCTATTGCATATATTAAATCATTTGCACATTATTTCAAAAGTTGTCAAACTAATTGTAGGCTATCATTTTTTGATTTTTTGTACAATTAAAATTAAATATGTGTAGTATTCAAATTTGAAATTCAATAATTCCACGAAATTGTATTTAATATCAAATGAAACTGTCTTATTTCTTTATGTTCACCGTCATTGCTTTCAAACAAATCCCTCAAACGATGCACTTGGCACTTAAATATCGGCACAAAACACCGAGAACAATCGTCAAATCCTCCCCTACTTGAGATCATGGACCATCATTCCACAGTCTCATTAGATACAACCCTCATAATTCTAGGTCTCGTTCTGACGAAGCGTTTCCACCCTTCATTTGATTCAACACACCGGATTTTTTTCAACATTTTAGATTTAAAGAAGCAAAAAACATATCGTATACACATCAAATAATGTAACTTATTACTATTAGTGCCATCGTAGTTCAGCAGGCATGACTGATTCTTATATGAGAGTTCTGAGTTTGATTCCTAGTGGGGTCACAATACATCTGTGTGATATTCTCAAGATAAGGTATTTTTATAATGTTTCGCAATAGTAACTAGACCTCATGGCCTATCAGAAATATAGTATAAAAAATAAAAGAACGTAAATTAAGATATATTATGTATTATTATATATTTTATTTCGTATAGTTGTATATAATTTCTAAGATATTCAAAATAAAACGCGATTAATAATTATTTTTCTTAAGGTATTGTATTATTGGTATTTATGATGAGCATTTTATAATTTATTCAGTTTATATAAAATTTACAATGGGCAGCTATAGTAAATAATAATTAAAAAATTTGTTCAAATAATAATTTTAATAATGAGTATAATTATAATTGCTCACTGGATAAACTTTGTCTATTTTTACGTATATAAGGCAACAAGATTTTTATAATTAAGAAGGAATCGCGATAATTTTTCTATGCATCACGTAATCTTTGAAACATTTTATATAACTTTTTAATATACTTTTGCCCATTTATGAATATGTACTTAAATTTTTACTCGCATATTTATTTTGATTCATGTTTTGCATTAAAATACTTCTTTAAAAAAATTTCATCTCCATAAATACTTTAATAATATATTCACTATAATTTCGATATCATGAATATTTTAGTAAATCCGAGTGTGATCGTATCAGAACACTGCTTTAAATTCAACCTCCCAATATTCACCCTATTTCCGCCCGCTTCTGGTAAACTTTTATACCGCCTGAAGGCTGAGATTAAGGCTGCTAGGGAGGCCCTGTGGGGTACCTTTTAAACGATTTCGTTATAATAAATATAAAATCTTCGGCACTTCCTTGCCATAGTGTATAATATGATTAATAGGATATTTCATGACACATTTATATAAACAAAGAATTTAATATAATCCCAGCATTTAAGGATCTATTTACAAGGGTAACCGTATTTTACGAAAAATCATCTGTCTTTTGCGAAAAATTGCTATGACGTATTAAAAAATATACTCTGGACCAATATTAAATTAATGGTCTTCTTTGACGTCATTCCCTAGTAAGGTTCATCGTGGGGTATTTTTCAACATATATATAAATATTTATATTATAAAGAAATAAAAGAACGTGAATTAAGACTAATTTTATAGTTTCGTACATTTATCACATGCGTAATACTTGCTTATTTGGTTAAATCAATATATATATATATAAAGAAACCCGTGTTTCTCTACCCGCCAAGTTTTCTCCACAACCACCCACCGGTGGTTATGGTGGTGGATAACCCTTGGTGTCACATCGAAAATATGTTAGTTTGGTGGGGGCTGTGCGTGGGTGGGAGTGGGTGACGAAAATGTGCTTTCTAGCACATTGTTTTGTTATGGGAAGGCCGCAAATGCTTCAAATTATTTCAAAATAGGCGCGCCAACTGTGTCGGTGAGTCTAGAAGGTTCCGGAAAAACCTGCTCTAGAAAGTTCTGGAAGGAGAAGGTTCTAAAGATTCCCGAAAGTTATATAAGGTTCTTAAGTGAGTGGCGGAATGTGTCGGAAGGTTCCTGTACATTCGATACATTTCTTGAAAGTTCTGGAAGGAGAATGTTCTAGAAAGTTCGCGAAAGTTCTATGACGATCCAAACAGTGTACTAAAAATCTACGCGTGCGAAGCCGCGCGGGAACAGGTACTTCAATATACGTGATACCCTTATCAAAGAATGAAGGAGATTTAAGAACTTGGCGCTTCGAATGGATGGTATAAAATATCTTGAAATCTTGAGGTGAAAGCAAGGTAACAGATTACAATCATTAGAACGTGTAAAGCAAGGTATCCATATCCATTAACCAAATTCACAATGCTCGTTTACGCGGAAGACTATCACGTGTCACGTGATTAGACATCGTTGACCTTGAACTATACTTGTGCGGTTATTTTATTATTTACAGCGTTTCCATTAACTCAACCAATAAAAAGGATATAACATTTTTTATCCATAATTGTTGTGAATTTTTTTACATTGTACCTAATCAAATGTCATTATTAGGGTTATCAACGATCTGTTTACAGCACATATTTAGAATGATGATGATTTTATAGAATGATGATGATAGAATGATGATGAATATTTAGAATTTATGATGATTTTATAATGAATATCATGTTTCCATGCAATCATTTATTATTTAATGAAAAACAGTGGTGCAAATACATAAAACGTGTTTCATCAATATTCATATTATTTTATTTTATTAAAGTAAGCAAAACCTTTGTCCTTGCTTGTGCAAAACTTTGGTTGCTCGAAGCTCGAACCACCGACCATATCATCACTAAATGAAAGTCATAACCGCTACACTATCAGGCTACAGTTTTAAATTATTTATTTTAATTAACACAAATTATAAAAGTCTCACAGGGACGAAGCTATAAATATGAGAATCGTGTTTGTAAATCTTTTAATACGATGGCCCAGGGTTTACAACCTATATGAGCTGGCTTAAATGATCACTCTACACAATGCAAAGTTCACCAATTCCATCGTAAAAACCTCCACACATAATCAAATTTTTTAATGTTGAATATATGTACATATATTCCAAATTGGAATCTTTCATATATTGAATTATGTAGAGTTATCATTTAAGACATCCATAATTTGTCTTAATTAAATAATCGTCCCTCTATGGATAATTTCAATAATTGTGTTCTCAGAACATACATATAAAAATATTGCCTTTTTTCAAGTTTGAGAATATCATATGTTATAAAATATGACCTCTCACGTTCATGGCGTCAGGGGCGGCGAAGGCTTTAACGCGCCCTGCGCCGGTAATCCGGAAACTATGGATTTTCCCCCTCATCATCCAGCATTCGAAGAATAATATAATATATTCTTGTCTCGACCTCGTCTCGCGGGCCGCATATCGATGGGCCTCTGCCGCGGGCTTCAGGCCGTTTTGAAAAGGTAACATCTGCATTGAAGAATGTTAAAAATTCGCATCGGGTAAGCGCGCCCCCTTGCAGTCTTCAATATGTTTTAAGATGACAGTCTTTTCTCATCTTATGCTTCTTCAATGGCTCACCAACCCAATTATTCCCCTTCTCAAACTTCCGCCTCTATAATACTTACAGCCTTTAAATCCTTCTTCAAGTTGCATCCCTAGCACACATACTGTCACGTGTCGTGGCTGCAGGAGGAATTAATAAAACGCTGGAATGTGATAGCGGATTTATTGAATACCAATTACATAATTAAGCTAACGTACAAGGTCACTTATCGCTATTACATGTAATGCTATTTCTTACATTAAACAGTTTCGCAATTTATCGCTCGTAAATAGACACTTTATTCACTGTTGACTAGAATATTCCATCAATTCCCGCACTTATTACAATTCGCTTCGATTTATCTCGCTACGTAAGAACTTTCTAATATCGCTGTCGAATCTCCCCTCGCTAGGCATCACTGCTTCTTGCCGCTACCGCTCGCTTGGCCGGACTGTCCCGCTGCCGGCGGCTACCTTCGCTTATATGTTATCGCCTGTCAACGCGTACGGAAAATTAACTGCCCAGCTACTCAGGCGTGTCGTATTTATACTGGCCAACGCTGTTATCGAAATTTCAAGAAGTTCCTCGCGTTTTCCAGACTTTACTCTTACATTCCAGATTTTGCTGGAAAGTTGCAGACGTCACTCGAAAGCTGATTCCAGAACCTTCTGTAGTATTGTCCAACTTCAAACAACTATCACTTTGACAGAAGCGCGTGACTCTTTTTAGCCTCGTTACAATACCATTGTCCTTCTAATTACTCATTTTAATCTATAATAGGATCCTTTTATGAATTGGTGAAGCCTGCATCCGGAGGTGTCACACTCATCTCAGTTAGAGCTTTTTCATGTATATTGAGAGTTTATACTACTTGTGTATAGTCTCATCATCATCATCATCACTTTTGGCTCTACAATCCCTGGTGGATCCGGTTCTGGATCTCCAAGGCAGATATGCCTTTAATTACGATATTGTCACCCCATATTAGTTTGATATTGTCACTCCATACTAGTTTTGACCTTCTTAAGCTATTTCTATTTGGTATAGAGGGAATGTTTAACGGGAATATAATGAAGAAAGGGATCCATGCACTTACTTTGATCTCCTCTTCTTCTCCTCTTCTTCTCCTGTGCTGGTTGTCTTTTCACGCCAAACTTAATTGCGACACAAATTCCGGAAATACTTTGGTTTATTCCGTTCGTGTATAAGCGGTAACATGTTAATTTTTCACTTTGAGTTATTAGTTGGCTGTAGAATTTTTTATTAATTTTTGCGGTGTGGCTTTAATTACGTATTAAAATTATTAATTAAGCGACGAACTTAAATATGTAACACCTTGCACAGTAATTTAGCGAGCAAGAAGGTTTATATTTATAAATATCTTACTTTTCTGCGTTTTCTGCGGGAAATTTGCGTGCGTTTTTAAAAGCGGTATACCGTTACGAATTAAACTGCACTTGTGAAATTCTACGATTAATATGCGAGCGGAACTTCTCGCGGTGGTAACCAAAAATTTTAATATTCCATTTGTCCTCCTCCTGCATGGATATAGGATAGGAATATGAACCGGACAGGGAATATATACAATTTTATATTAAAGCGCCGCCAACACTATTGTTCGTGTATTCTTCTGCAGGGACTTCGGTGTTTGTTGTTTATTCGTTCTCTCCACATGACACAAACCAACCAAAGTCCCAATTTTATAAATGTAGCTCTTTAAACAAAGTAAAGAGCTTATTGTTGAAGCGTGAGCGTTTAAGTCTATTGTCTAGAATCGGTACAAAGATATGCCTCAAAATTTTCCTTCCAAAACATACAGTTATCGCTCGTTTATCTTAGTTATTGCCTTTACACAGCTAGTATGTGAGCAGCGGTCTTGTCTAGAATAGGCTGTGAAATTCATTATAGTAATTTATTTGTTTTCTACCCCTAGCGCAACAAAACACCTGCATAAAAAAGCAATATTGCTTCTGTAGTGATTCAATCAGAATAAACCTCTTTTTTAACACTTCCCGGCCACTTGGCGATCCGCCAAAACTTTTACTTTTTGTCCCTCATTACCCTGAATCCGCCAAAATTTGATGTTTTTCTTTTTTTTTATATAATTCCAAATAAAACACATTCATTATAACTATGTTCCTTTCAATAATATTCATACAGCTCCTTCCAAGTTAATACAACTCTTTTTTTTTTAAATCTATCTCATTATCTTTGTAACTGTGAGATGTTGTACAAAAAAATCCAACAAATTTTTTTGCAGAATTTCAATTCAATTCAATATTTTTAGTATACAATATTTACGATGCAAGCATACATTTAATTTTAATTTGTAAATTTTATAGCACTTTGATTTCCATAGTAGAATTTTTTGTAATCGACATAATTTTCTGTAATGATTGTTCAAATTTTGTAAAAAATAAGTCAGATATATTTAAAAAAATACAAACTTTGATACAAATAAAAACTTTGCATAACTCCAAAACTATGGATATAAAGTCATGGCTTTTTGAATATTTTTGACTCATAATTAAGGCAGAAATATAGTCCTGCGAGGTTATTAATGTTTTCCAAATAACCCTGTGTATGATATTCTTCCGAATTATTTAACATAATACACTAGAATATGCTTGGAAATCAATATTTTAATTTTTTAATATTCATTTATATAATGCATCCTGAATTTGCATCAAAACACTATTCAGATAAATACATTTTTTCTGTACAAATACTGTACATTGCGCAGGGAGAAGAGCGACATTTGTATCGCAGACGTTATACAGGCTCACCCAATGTACTCACTCACAAAATGAAAATATCTTCTTAAGACAAAATGTGATTTTTTGAAAGAGACTGCATTTTTATCTTCAATGTCATTATCTCTGAATTCTCCAGATCCCTTAGCTGGCTGAAGAATTTCTGAATAAATTCTCGCCTTCCTCGTATGACAGTATTTTTCATCCCTGTAAAACATCTTCCGCCCCCCCACGGCCGTTCTGCACCTGTCACTCCCCACCCCCACCCCCACCCCGCGTGATATATTAATCTCGGCACCCCCGAGACGCTGCCGGCAGCCCCTACGTTCGGGATGACAACACTTGCACCCTTGAGTTAAGATTTAAAGCCTCGGATCGCATCTGCGAATCCGTCGATTTGTAAGATAGACGTTAATTGAAAGGATTACCAATCGATTAATTAAATATACACTTCGCTCACTTTGCTTACTACTGTACTGTGCTGTGCACTTTACTGTGCACTTGCATTTTTAACAATGGATTTATTTCGGTTTACTTTATTTATTTATACTTTACGTGGTTGTTCGATATAACCATTACGCTAATACGAGTATACCTAAAAAAATCTTGGCGAGCATGAGAAGTAGGCAAAACTCAGTTAAGAAAAAAAAAATTCATACCATAAATTTACTCAATCCAGTATGCTAAAGTCATTGTGACCGACGTACATACGACGATTTTTATATATATTCTCCGTACGTGTAGTTTCTACTTGCTTTTCCAATTAAGAACAATTTAAACCACCCACTTTTCATACTACTAAATTTTTTTTTTGCTTTAAAAAATATACATATGCTTGCATTTAATGTATTATTTATCATCAAGTGTTGTTTTTTAAACTAAATTTAAATATTATATATTATAAGTGGGGTATAAAAGCAAAGGCAACAATATTAGAGCAGAGAATTACTAATTTATAATGTACTGAATTCGAGATTTTATATCGAAACATAGCCTACAAATTTATAGGAAACATGAGTTTGGAAGGGATAGATACATAACATTTAGAATTCAGTACATATTAAATTAGTAATTCTCGGTGACTGCATGCAAAAGATTTTTGGATATTGCTGCCTTTGCTTTTATACGTCAAATATTTCATCAAATCTATTGGCCTGTTATACTAGGCACTTTTTAATACGTTTTTATTTTCAGCTGGAATCAACATATTCTAACATAAATTAAATAAATTAAGATTTTAAAATGCGAAAAAAAACCGTCTTTAATGCAACGAATTCAGAAATAATTTTAAGACAACAATAAATGTATTTTTATTTAATATAAATAATTATAAACGTATATAAATAAAATGATAACAACTATATTCCAGACGTATTGAGCAGACTAATCGACTGTCAACTGCCTCCGTTGTAAATATTCCCAATCCAGGTTCCACTCAACCCTCAGAGTGAGGCCCGGCAGGTTTTCCACTTACATTTTTAATGCCAGGGCTGAATAAGTCATTGCAGCCTGATGCGACGAGCTCCCTGCAGCCCGGGGGTGGCGAGCGGTGCCTGGCGACGCCTCCGCGAAGTTCGAAACATAGAAAACTTTGCCGTCCTTTTCAAATGGACTCTCAGATTTTTCTCGAATTAAAGTTTTACAATTTCCCTTCGTGGAATATTACAGTGGGTGCATTAAATCACTCTGAATTTATAGCTCTCTTCGTTTTATTACAATTAATAAATTATGAGCGTACACAATGCTTCAATTTCGTGATAATTTGTTGGAGGAAATTGCTGTCGCCAAAAGGTCCATGACAAATGGCCCACAAGATAAGATCTACGCGACAAATGTCCCAGGTAACAAAACATCCACGGGATCAACGACACAAGGGTAGATTTTTGGTATAGTGGTTATGACTCTCGCCTAGTCATCCAGTAGTCAGTGATCCGAACACCATTCTAGGACACCGCTTTGGTCCTTTTTTCATAGCACAAGCGATAATATTAATTTGAAAATAATAAGAATATTGATGTGACACGTATTTCATGTTCAAAATAGTCAACACGTATTCGTATTGGAGAGTTCCTTTGAGCGACTGTCGCAGTATTGTTTCAAAAATCATTTTCTAATATTTTGTCAATCTAAGAACCCTAACCTCAATTGCTACTTGAACAAAAATATATTATTTACTAACAATATTTTTATATATATGTTCTAAGAACACAATCAATGGATTTTGTCCACTCAAGGATAAATATTAATTAAGATAAAGAATTATAATATAATTAGAAGTCTCACGAAAAAAACGAAGCTGTTTATAAGGGAAACGAATATTGGAAATCTTTATATGGTCTTTCGTTTCTGTGAGACTTACTAATTATCCCTCCGTAGACAAAATTCAGTAATTTTGTTCTCAGAACATATCTTGTAAAATATAATTTAAAATATGTACAGGTCTATAAAAAGGGTTAAATTTAAAATCATAATTCCACTTTCAAAATATAGAGTTACTACAGACAATAGATGTCTCTAGCATAATTCTTTCGAATATTTTATGAAGGAAACTGATTTAGAATATATATACAACTTTCTAAAATTTGATGTGTGGATGTTACTACGGTGGAATTGGCGAATGTTGCATCGCGTAAAGTGATCACTTAAGCCAGCTCGTACAAGTTATAAGCTCTCGGCCACTTTACGAAGATTTCCATAAACTTTTCTCATATAAATACCTTCGTTTCTCTGAGACAAATAAAATAAAATTCAATTCAATTTAAATAAAATCAATTCAATTTATTTAGTATATATCACAGAGTCTATCCATAATGTATCTTAATTAAAAATACATTATTTTTTGGACTTTCTCCGCTCATTCCTCATCATCCTTCTACCCTCGCTGCACCCCTGTCGCGCTGTCAGGGAACGTCTTCTGAAAAATATGTCAACCCTCGTACACCCACTTACCAAGAAATATCATCAAGTCTTGCCCTTATAACTTAACTCGCCTCTCGTTATTCCGCCTGGAAGAACACGTCGGACTTTGAAAGTGAAATATTTTTATTTATTATTAATATACAAAACTTCCGTTTTTACTAACATGTAACAAGACAACATCAGATTTACTCGTTTTAAATGTAGAAAGACAATCCCTTAATTTTATATTTTTTATTGCAGACATCTTTTGATCATAACAAATAGATTCGTTAATTTCTCACATTTCTGAATAACCGTTTCTGACAGTTCACCAGTTAAAAATTATATTATAATTTATTTATTTAACCTCATCTGGGTAGGTACTCAATTTTTCTACAAGACATGTTTTTATCATGGACAGCGGTAGAATGTACGAAATTTTCCATAGAATCAGATTAATGAGAACAAACTTCGTCAAAACATATCTATGATAGTTTTCAAAATTATTGAATAATGCGCCATTATTTTTCAACCATATAACAGACAAAGTAAAATAGAATTGAAAATTCTAAATACTAATAGAGTGCCCTTGTAATTTCCTTACTTACTGATAATTCGAACTTTTTTAACATTTATAATTATTTATCTCCTCGTAATGCGCTTAAGAGCAGCCAACGCCGCTTTTACAGATCTCGGTCTCGGATCCCCAACACACGTGAGCGCATTGTATTATTCCGGAGAAAGTGAAAATTCATGTAACGACTCGTACAACAGTCTTGCTTACTGCAAATATCGCCATAATATCTTAGTATCATATAATATCTTTGTTAAAAATATTATTACATAAAACGTTAAAAATGAAAAATAATTGACCCAAATTACCGGTACTTAATAAACGCTTAATTTTTTATTATTAATTTGAACTAATGCTGAATGTCACATGATAGGCCGCGATGACCTTGGAACCACGCACTCTACACCTGCGTAGTGATTTTACATCTCAAATAATTTGTCGATTCACAATATGATAACTTTTATTTGAAGACTAGCTGTAACCCCCATAAAAATGATGGTACTTTTACAATCTCCTAAAGTTCCTAAAGAATAAGTATTTATTTAACTTGAAAAAAAAGAGGAAAAAAGAAAAAAAAATTAAAAAGTTTTTATACTACAAAGATGTTATGGACGTTAAACGAAGTTTCGATGGACGGATGGATGGACGGACGGATGGACAGACGGACGGACGGACGGACAGACAAAAAAATCAACTCAACATTTTTTGCATTATTTCTAATTTGTCTATAATAAAATCTTTCTAATGTTTTTACATAATACTTTTATGTCACAAAGTATCTATCAGAGTTATCTGCATGTCAACAAATATAGATTTTAATTTACTTTTATAAAAATAACTAAATTATGTCAAGTTAATGCAGATCGTGAGCCTTTAGAGAGCAAAATATGCATTTTCTCGGTGTTAAAAAACTTTTAATTTTTTTCTGAATAAATATTGCGTTACCTTTTAAACGCGAGGGCATCGTCATCATTTCCTTCCTCTTAAGACCTCCGTGTCGAAATTAATTTGTTTAATTAAAAAAAATTCCCCAAATTCTCCAGAGATGGCGCCTTCAATTAAAATAACTGCTCCGCAATTGGTATTCAGCGTCCTCGTTCTAATCAACGCTCTTCACTGAGACCCGTTATGTTATATTTAATTAAGAAAACTTTTCCTCCCCTGTATTCAGATAGGTTCACTCCCTTTTGCAAATGTAATGGATACAAATTAATTATTCACGATTTTTCAAGGATTCATTTTTCACGTTTTCTTTGACAGCTACCGACGCGGTTAACCCTGATGCTGAACCCCGTAATGGGTTTCGAAACGTCAGATAATAAAGTTTAATCTGATAAATAAATGTATACCTCTATTATGTGAAGGGATTAATTACCCCTCCCTGAGACAAATATTTAGGTAAAAATTGTGTACTTTTTTAGAAAGAGGTATTTTTGGTGTATCGGCACTTATATTATTTTATAAAAAAAAATTGAAAAAAAATGGCCCCGTCATATATATTTCCGTGGAGCTCTGCAATGCAACTTTCCCATTTGTTTGAGACAGAAAAAATCTTGTTTTTATTATTAGAAATATCTACAATGTAAAATACTAATTAATTAATCCGATAAACCATTTGTTAAAAAAAATTAAGTTTTTTTTTCAAGTTGCTTCCAGTTTTACTTTTAAAAATATTTTCAAATTTTTATATCCCATAACTTTTACATTTTTACGTATTTCCTCTTTTGTTGTTCATCGACGATAATTTTATATAAAAAAATTGTTTTTTTTTGTTTTCGACAAAATTGGAGTCTGCAATTTTCCCGCCAATTGACTACTCTGATTACTAGGCACAATATCAATGTCTTAAATATGTTTTGTCAACATTTTTGTTTTTAGATAAAAAAATATATATTTTTAAAGTTGCAAAATTATTGGCTCTATAATTCATTATTTCACCTATTTTTCAGTATCCTAAAGTAGATTCCCCCCTCAAGGGCGTTAATGATATCTAAGGATGTACAATATATGCAATTTATTTATAAATATGCAACACAATTTATAAAAAACTAACCCATAAAAACCAAGTTTTTATTTTACTCCCTTTCTTTGTAAATTAAGTTTACCATCATGTAATTTACCATCATAAATAATTGATTGACTGAAAATGAAACATGTCTAGACAAATATCTATGTCAAAAATATCTCTTTTTTATTTGATTTCTTGAACCAATTGTCATAAATTTTCGAAATTCGTAGTGAAGTACCTATTCTACCGACAGAGTAGTCCAAATTTTAAATATTCCGTGACATCATCAGGCCGCCGTTGGTAGTAATCAAACTTTTGTAATGATTACAATTTGAAAAAACCAATAAAAAATTTTAAAATCCAAAATTATACTATAATTATTAATTTTTTTAACGAAAATTTGATAGATCTTCTTGATCGTCGCTACGAGTCTACTTGCAAAGTTTCAGCTCGATTGGATCACGGAAAAGGGGTTAAAAATCGATCCACAGTTTTTTCGTCAAGCAAACAAGCAAGCAGACGCCACGAGTTAAAAGAAAGGAAGTAGTAAATGTAGATGTAACAGATCTATTCTTGAAAGTTTTTTTACTTAATCTGCAGGCCTTATTAAGCTCTCGTCACGGGAAGACCTCCCGCTATGCGTGTTCTCAGTTTAACGCTGTTATTTTACCTTCACGTCTTCACTTGCTACCGGGGCATGTTTCCGGTAAGATTTAAACATCCATGCAAACACGCTACACTCCTTCATTTCGCCACAATGCCATCCCTAAAGCTCTTTATTTAAAAGATATTTATTTTTCAACGATATTTTGAGCACGACAAAACAATCAATTTTTTAATATTAAATTTATTTTTGTACGTAGACGTATGTGTGGCAAATCCATGTATGATAGAGTAAAGAATGAAGATATTAGGAATGAATGTAAAGCTGATCGTAGCATATTACATAGAATAAAAATAGGGTCGTTCAGGTGGTTTGGGCATGTTGAGCGAATGAATGAGGAAAGAATGGTAAGAAAGATATATGATGCAAGTGTTGACGGCTCCAGAAAGAGAGGGAGACCACGGAAGACGTGGCGTGACTGGATTAACCAGATACTGGAAGATGGTCCTGTTAGAAGCCTCAACAACCGTCGAGTTTGCATGCGAAGATGTATGAATGTAGACGAAGCGAAAGTTGTATGTCAGGACAGAAGAGTATGGCGCTCTATCCTCTCTGCCTACCCCCACGGGGAAACGGCGTGATGGTACGTTAGTTAGTTAGTTAGTTAGTTAAAAGTTATTTAATATAATTTAAATCTTAGTCACCGAATGATTGAAGAAATCAAAGGGATATCAACTTAAGTTTTAGATTTGCATAATTAAATGGCGTTGCAGCTGTGTCTTCCTGGTGAACGATTATGCGCCATCCGCGCGTGAAGCGCCTCTGGCGGTGAAATAATCTAATTCTCCAAATAGTCTTCGTTAATTGGTCGCCATATTGGTCCCCGTTTCGAATGTCGTTTTCGTCCTTCGCGGTCGGAGACGAAGGCTTTCTCATTTACTTATTTATTGCTTCAATTAAAAACTTTGGCAACGGAAACGGATTTCGGTACCACCTGAGATTGTTACTTTTATTTAATTTTCACGCAGTAGGCGTTTTATTCAAATCTCCTCTCAGAAGAAATTGCGACGAAATTGTGTTTCTAACTTCATTGTTACAATTTATTCATGAATACGAATGAAATAATTACAATTATTCATGGATATGAACGAAATAATTTTTAATTTATAGTGACGCCTAAATATTGAATTTTTTATAATGAAATATTTTATGAAAAATATTCTTAATTTAATATTCACCCACATAACTTACATGTCATAATCTAGATAGTACCTACCTCCTCAAAATTATTTGATATACATCCCAAATTAAATATGTAGATAGATGCTTTGTACAGGAAAATATATGATGAGTTACTAGAAAATAACATATACAGGTGTAACAGAATTAGTCCGAAATACTTTACAGATAGATTCCTGCCACAATTATCAATCAAAAATGTTCAATCAATAATCTACTTATATTAATAGTTATTGAGATAAGCGCCTTCAAAATGTACTTTTTTTGTATTATCAATATAGTACTTTGTATGAAATAATAAAAATTTAAACACCTTAATACAAGTCAAATAAAATGTCTGGAACCTTGCAATAAAAATCTTACTCAATTTTCTGCTAGGTTTTAATCATTTTACTATACTTATATGTAGCACTTATATGTACTTAAGCGTATGAATTTGTATTATTCGATACAAGTTACTTTAACGATGATCGATCGTTAAACAGAAGATAAAATTAACTCACTGTTGTTTGAATTTTTCTGACTCATAAATTAGTATTATGGACTAGCTCTGTTACACTCTGTATAGATGAAATTTGACGAGAATGGTACGAATCGCTACAGAATAATTAGGAGACGACACTACCGGAAATAGAAAAATTCCATTCAAGCCCCTGTAAAAGATATATATTTGTTAAAGTTTTCTTTGTTAATTTATGTAAAAGTGATGATCATATTTGACTGTAACCAAATAAATATATACGTAGATACAGTCGCCATGGAAATTTTGACCCATACCAAGACCAATTACCAATACCATCAAATTATGCTAAACATTTTCTTTTAAAATCGCTAAAACATGATTGAAACGTGTTATTAATGATCCATCAAAATATTTTGGGATCTACCTGAAAAAAAAATTCACAATTAAGTTAGTAGAATTGGTGTTTTCAATATTAAAATAAGTAGATTAAAATTAGTAGAATTTTTATGAACTAAATCAATCGGTAACAAAATAAGTCTACTTTCATGCTTTTACATGTGTAGGTATATTTAGACAACGTTTTACTGAATATTAATTCTGTTTGTTTTTTTGCAGGTATGTTTAAAATTCATCATTATAAAGAAAGTCTTAAAGTACATAGGGTAAGTCTTTTTTCTATATTATTAAGTATTAAAAATGTATATTTCCATTAATAAAAAGAAAAAAGCTGTGTACATATAAAACCACTATTTATTGAATTATTATCATATTAGCGATGTGATAATTGTATAGAAATTAGCGGATGAAAACAGAGATACAAATATTCAAAACACGGTGAAGTATTGAGTGATTATCGAAGTTAACTTGCGTATTTAAGATCGGAATAGGATGGATTATATACAATCCAGGATCGAATGGTCCTTTCATTAGGTTTTATCCTCTGATGTAGGGACCATTGACCCCGAAACTCGTTGATAATGTAATAAATGGTGGTTTTACACAAGGTTTTTTATTTATTAATATAAATAATATAACCACAAAATTATTTTGTTATTATTGAAGGATATATAATATATATTCTTTTTAGACTGGTTAGTTAACATATTTTTTATTGTTTTGATAAAAGAATAGAGTTAATAATAAATTTCACAACAGTATAAGAATGTCGTAAGTTTGTGCGTAAATAAATTAAAAATAATAAATGATCGAGTGTAATTTCATGGAAAGCCTATATTAAAATTGTTCCTAAAGATACATCCCTTGCTTTTTCAGCCCCTCGCTCTCCCAACCCTAAGACACTTGAATGACAGTAGTTAAATGGCATTTTTAGAATCTTAAGTTTATTAAAAACCTCGTGTGACCACACAATATTTTTCAATCAAATATTGATAATATAATAAATTTTTTGATGTTTTTAAATTTAAATTAAATGTGTACGTATTTTGAAATTTATAAAATAGAAATGGGTACACGGTTTTTATTTTATTTGTTTAGAAATATTACAGATAAAATTTAGTGATAATATGTATATATAAAAGTGTAAATAGACAATATTGGACATGTTAACTTATATCCTAACATTTCACATAGACAATAATTTTGAAATATAGGTAGATAATAATAATAAAAGTAAACAAAACATAATAAAAAAAAATTTTTTTTTCTTTTTAAAAAAAATAGATGTGCGAACACGGAATTCGTGTCACATCAATATTCTTACTATTTTCAAATTAAGCTAAACGTTTGTGCTATGAAAATAGGACTAACTTGCTTGTCTGGAGTGAGATTCGAACCTGCGACCTTTGGATCACGAGGCGAGAGTCCTAACCACAAGATCAACAAGCTACTCATTTAAGTAATAACATTAAATATTTATAACATATTAAGATGAGTGAAACTTTATTTGTATCTTGCATCGCAGAGTATTATTAATTAAATATTAATTCAATATTGCGACGCAGAATGATGTTCGCTTGTAATCTTAAATGTATGGAGACCCAAGATAGATGTCGATGTCTGTTCATAGTCACATCAATATTCTTACGATTTTCTGACTAATTTAAACTTTTGTGCTATGAAAACAGGACTTACTTGGTCTCCAGGAACCTCCTCAACTACTACATCATTAGTCTAATGCCTTGGTCATTAGAGCAACGATTACATCAAATTTATAAATGTAATAAATGTAGAGTAAACTTAGAAACCGATAGACAACGTTAAAAACCCCATTACTCAGAACTACCATATAATTTGAATGATAATAATATTCTGGTTTTAGCATAAATAAATTATAAAATAATTCATTAGAAAGGATGTTTATTAGTGAATGTATGTAGGAGTTCATTACTCCTTATGGCGGCGTTGCATCCCTTTTCTCGTCCAAGGGTTGATTCCTATTAGCATACAGATTGCTTTAACGTCCTTCCAAATAGTTGGAGAAGTTAGTCACAGTCCTAGATATACATATACCGGTAAGGTATGACTGTTCACTTTGCATTGTACATCTCTTAGAGGATCTTGGCCGAATTTCTGCTTGATTATAAACGAATTTCATTCAAGGAATCAAGATGAAGCGAGGTAATTAAACTTGCATTGCTAAATTTAAATTAATTATTCTTCAAAAAGAGAAAAATAATTTTGTGGTGACATTTTTTGTTTAATATAGATGCGAACACGGAATATGTGTCACATCAATATTCATACTATTTTCAAACTAAGCTAAACGCATGTGCTATGAAAATAGGGCTAACTTGCTAGTCTGGAGTGAGGTTCGAACCCGCGACCTTTGGATCATGAGGCGAGTGTCCTAACCATAAGACCATCGAGCTACTTCGTCAGGATCAATGTATCCTGACAAAGGGGCCATGGGCTCTGAAACATGTTAATACTTATACAAGTGGTGAAAACAAAGTACATTTTTATTCATTATATTAAATTAATTCGTTTAAATAAGCACACATTTTTTAGAAGTTTGCCGAAAAAATGCACCGATGTGTACAGCATTTTTGGTGTAGTGAGAAAGAAAATCTTGACATGTAATGAAGTTTTTTTCTTAAAATAATGGATAATTTAATATTTATACCACTTTGAGGAATAAATTAAACGATAAAATGGAAAACATAAACTTTGTTAAATTTCATAATATTAAAATAAAAACTATTTGAGTTAAATTTCATTATATATTTTTACCTTAGTACCTACCTTATTAATTAATTATTTGTATCTCCACATTATCCATCTTAATAAAATATATTCGAATGTAGTCAGTTTAATCTCTTTTCAAAAATTTGTCCGATACATTTTTGATAATGTTATTAATAAGATGAGAGCAAAATATGAACTAAACCAGCCTTATGGTTTTTGATATACCATCTTGAAAAGCCTGAAAAGATTTTTTAACTTATTACATTATTATATAATGTAATTATTATATAATGTTAATAGCATTATTATATAATGTAATTTGTTAAAAAATCACCTTGTCTTCTAGATTCAAATTACTATAACTCAGCCAGTTTTTGTAAATTTTGAATGGGTAATGATTTAAATTATTTTTAAAACTTCAAGCTACAAGATAAATTAAATTAAAATTTAACCATGTAACCAAATTTTACTATTAAACTTCCAATGTTGTAACTGTTGTATTTACTGAATATGTAAAGGTTTACATCCATCAAACCTACTTTTCTGCCTTATTGGAATCCTGTTGAAATGCAAATGTAAAAGGCTACCGTTAGTACCCACTGCCTCCACCGGAAATGCATAATGCAGTTCTCTCTGTGAGTCGAGACACTGACTGCATAAGGAATTCTTTATGTCTTTATTTGCGTGTAAAACTGATTTCAAATTCTTCTTTTGATGTAAATATTCAACAACGTGTTGAAAATACTATTTTTTAAATATTTTATAAAAATATAAACTAATTTAAAAATATATTTATTCAGTTTGTTCAAGGTCAGTTCAATATTACATTTAAAGAATTAAATTATTATAAAGTACTGCGAGCTTTATTTTTTAATAAACGGGTAAATTTTTATGACAAACGTCTCGGGGAAGAAAAAATATACATTGGCTTAACTGAAATCACTAACTATCAACTACCTAAGGGTAACTAAAATAATATAAATAAGTTGATTGTACATGGCATATCCATTATTTGAAAATGGCTTAGACAGCCGAAACAGCTGTTACGTTTACTAACTTATAATAATATTTATTAAATGTTTATTAATATAAAATTTATCAAAAATAAAAGTGGAGTACTAAAAATCAAAACCAAAATCAATAAATAATATTAATGAAAAATTAAGGACAATTATTATTCATTAATTTTTTCACAGGACTTTATCGCTAGAACCTTTATTGTATTCATATTATCAAAAGACTTCAAACCACTGAAAATGTAACAATGTAAAAAAGGATAAAATATAATCAAAACACTACGGCTGTTCGCAATTACCCTGGTATTTGTCTTATAGGTTTTGGTTCAAATTGGTTCAAGGTCTATGTACATTGAAATCATTTGAATTTAATAGCTCAAATCGTCGGAATTTTAATGGACACTTATTTCAGATCTCGCAATACCCTGCTTGCTTTTACATAAACGATTTACCTGCTACATTTTTTAAAGAACAGGACGTATTCAAAATTATTAACGTGTACTACAAAAAATAATCCAGGAGCAAATGGATATGTAATTAAATAATAAAGTTATTATTGAAATTGAGAACTTTTAGTGTATGAACTAAAATTAAGTATGTGTTAGGTATGGATATATTAGACAGATAAATCCATAACAAATGAATATGAAGTAAAAAAATTAACATTTTTTTGGAAATTAAGTAAGAGTTTGTTTAATGTACTTTTTCACTTCATGTTTTAATTATTTTGGATTTTCGCTTTTTTGTAATTCTTTTTATTGTTTAAAACTTTTTTACTTTTTATTGTAAATTTTATTGTTATAAAAAATTGTGGTTTCGTGCTGCCGTTATTTTATATTTTGGGGTAATAAAATTAAACTAAAATCCAAAATCCTACAAATTTCTAGAAAACCCTGTACCAATTTTTGTTTCCATTGTTTTCAAATATTTGTATAGATGCTTTTAAAAAAAAACTCTACAGTTTTTAAATATAATATAAACGAAAGCTGCGCTATCACAAATAATTAAATACCAAAAAATTGTAAAACATATCGCGTGTCGCAAGAGATTCGTGCATTTATCATTTTTCTGTTTTATTCTCAAAGTATTTCGCTCAATTCGGACCTCTGCCAAAATGTTGCCTCGGGAAACAAAACCTCGTTGCCAATATTTGAGGATAATTTATTACAAAGAGAATGGTAATATGAAAAATGTTTGTCTACGTTTTAAGATTAATGGATTCTGCTTAACATTTTTATACCGTTAGCGGATTTTTTTGTGAGACGTTAGAAAATTGTAACGAATAATTCATAATTCTCCTTACAGGAATTCGCACCGTGAGTATTACGACACGAAAATATTTTTTTTATTTCATTTAAAAATATTTTATTTTTTAAATTTACGAAAGGTAGGTAATAATATTGCACGTCTCAGACATATTGATTATAAAACCTCTTGATTAAATATGATTTTTTGGTTCATCTTACCTCATCACTTTCGTCTTGGGGTTGTAAATAAAATTGAAAATAAAAACTGCACCATACGTACATTTATTTAATTTTACTGATCGTGATTATTTTATAATATATTACATTTTTCTTTACACGTGCATTTTTTTGTCGCGCTTTTAAACGCAATTTCCTAGAACGTTTTTCCGAAAAAAAAAAACTAAAATTGTATTTAATGTTATAAAAAAATTGATAATATCAAGTGATATTGAAAATGATTTAGCATTTATATGTTCTCACATATTCTCATTATGGTTTCATTTTGTAAAATAGAAAATATAATTAACTGAATAGCCCAGTGGGCATGACACTGGTTTCTCACACCGAGAGTTCCGGGTTCGATTCCCGGTGAGATCACAATTAATCTATGTGATTTACTCAAGCCTGGATATTTTGTGATGTATTTCGCTTCTGTAATTAGGCCTCTTAGCCTGTTGAAGCGTAAAAAAAAATTATATCAGATTAAAAGTACCCCAAAAATATCCTACATACATACTCGCATCTAATTCAATCATGTCAACAAATACAACACATTTAGTCGCATGGCAACAAAATAAAATGTATAAAATAAGCAAGGACCGCTGCCAGTTGTCATTTGTATTACGTTAAGGTGTGAGGTTATCCCATCATAAAATTATTGCATTTGCTATTGAGTTTTTGAAAATTAAAGTTGACCTGGGAGCCTACAAGCCTATTATGTCGTGCGGAGAATGTGAACTTCGTTCATCTTGTAATCACTTATTGTAGTATACTTATATTGTATAATGTATTAATGTCTTATTTTAATGTATTATCGTAAATTGTAACTGTACTAATCACCTTGTCCTAAATGACTATCCATTAGTGTCATTCTGACCTGTAGATAGTCTTTAAATTAAAAAATAAAAAATAAAATATAAAAATTTTAAAATTCAAATCCTTTTTGGCGACTTATTTCAGGTGTTAATGGCATATTTTTTTATTACAAGAATACATAGTAGCTGGAAATTATTTAACAAATTACACGCGGAGCTAACGTACTATAATATAATATCGATGATCCCTACATAAACTGCGACATCAACAAAAAAGTTTCACAAAGAGCGATTTGAATTTTTGTTTTACATGCTAAACGAGCGTATTATTCATTTTTAAATCAGTTTTTTTCTGAAAAAAGTAGAAATATATTTTTTAAATTTTGTATAGCAAGAAAAGTATTTTCTATGTATTCGTGCAAAAAAATCAAATATAAATTTTCGGTAGGTGTCAGAGTTTACGTAGAAATCGTCAATTTACTTCAGTCTGCATTTTATTATTAACATAAACCCGCTTCCGAACTAAAAATATTCATCGCTTAATAAACAAAACACACAAGAAGCGCCCAAACAAGGAAGTAAATAAAACTTTAACATCTCAAGTTAACAAAAATATTCTCAGGATGAAATTTTCCAAGCAAAATGCTTAAACTTTTTGCCATTCGTACGAGATTCGTCTGGCCGCGTTTTCAAAACTGAGCTGGGGCACTTTTGGTTGACAGCCGCTAACTGCCAACCCTGCGGGGAATGCAATTAATTAAATCGCATAATTGTGCCCCTCCGCGTATTGTCCTGCCGCCGAGCGCGCGTCATTCATCAGGAGTGCCATGCGTCATCCCAGCAGAATTGCAGACAAAACTTAGCCTGCACGGTGCGCATGTGCAGAGGCGCTTACTGACGGGCAGACCGTAAATTTGGACCGACGCCTGTAGACGCAATCTGTATAACACAAACGCTAAGCGGTTGCCAACAAGTTGTGTCGATCTGTTCTGTCGTTGTTCCGGGCACATTGACTTTAAGTTTGTCTGGATGTATTTACACAAGGTATAACACAGCTAATTAAAAATAATTTTGGATTCCTGCCTTCATTGTGAGTCTAAAATGTTTTTGGAACAAAGATCTAATATCAATCTTTTTCCTTGCACTATTCCAACCCATTGCCTATTGCCAGGTAGGCTGTTGGGGTCGACTCTTCTCGTTCTCAGGCTGTATCTTCTTCGGTTCTGGGTATTTCTTTCATCCAGGCCGTGGATTATATAAGAATTATATAAGATATGTGGTGTGGCATCAACATTATAATGTTGATGTGTATGAATAAATCCGCCACTATCCTCTGGCGAATTCAGTAGGTATGCAAGTATTGTCTAAGAATGGCATGCAAGTGTAGGGCACATAGGTTATAAGGAATAATTATACTATTGTGGTTTTTACTGGGTTTATTGGAGCAATTTCATAGGTCTTCGATTAAATTATTGTATGGTTTACAAAGACAAAGAAATAGGAAACGCTTGAAACACTGTCCCGATTACGTTCTTATTGTGTTCATAGGATCACGATATTTCGCTGAAATGCATCATCATAATGTCAAAGAAGAACCACAAAGAACCTGGCACAATAAACCTAACAAATGAGTATATGACAAGTGAATGGGTGCGAAAATTAAAAATATGTGGCATTCTATTTATTCTCTCTGGGAAAACGACTATTATATAAACTGGTGTTGCTCTCGACTTGTTCAATATTGAAGTAATATTTGAGTTATCGCTCGTGGCGTGTAAAAGCTCTCGTGGGATGCAAACCTCGCGTTATATTTCAAGCCCAAGAGCATAAAAGTTGTTACTCAGAAAGCGGAAACGCTTTTTGTCAAGAGGAGGTGTTTTGAAAAGAGAACGCCTTTTCAGCCGGAAGCCGCGGGAGAGCGTCTCTTCCCGTGTTCCCGCTTCCCCTGACGCTCCATGAAATACTATCCCGTATATTTTCACCCAAAAGAAACTATCTTACTACCTTTTTCATATTCTGGGAAATGAACTCATTTTGTATATATTTTTATTATTTTTTAGGCGCGTTGAGAGTGAAAATTTATGATATAACGAAATGCGCGCGCTCGTGCAACGGAATATTTTCACGCCACGAAGCTACGACTGACCAATTAAAAGCTAAGATAATGGTTTCTGAGTAATATTTAACCAATAGCAATTCTTAACAGTAAATGGCGACTTTTAGTAGTTTGAAAATCATGTTATGAAAATTGCATGATGCTCCTTTTTTATTTGGTAATGTATTTTTCATAATACAATTATTTCTTTCATAATCATATCGGATCGTAGTTAATCCATTGATTGAATCGTGTGCTTTCAGTTTCATTTTCTCTATATTCAAATTATAAAAATTTATAATTAAGGACCTACTAACATGAAAACAAATTAATATTTGTTTTCATAATAGAAAATAATTATTATCAATTTCTAATGATTAATTTTTATATTTTGATGTTGATATTTTTCAATATATAAGTGGTGAAAACAAATCACATTTTTATTGATTATATTAATAAATCATAAACCACAAAATCATTTTGCTCTTTTTTAAAAAAATCTATTTTCAGCATTCCACATCACAAATGTTGCCAAATCGCAAAATTCAAATCGAATTGACTTCTTATTTAAGTATCGATGCTTTCATTCCATAAAATACTACCGATAGCAATAGCATTTCATCATCTCTTGTACGCTGAAAATATCTTCAATTCAACATAATCCTTAGGAATGCGGTTTTCTGACTTTTATCTTTCCATAAAATTAAACCATCGTACGCCAAAAATTTAAAATATGCCACCGGCTTTATCAGTAATTGTTCATTTATGTTTCATAATCTAAAAACAATAAACACGCATGGATTTATAACTTTCGATCGTTGATTTTACTGCTCTCGTGAGTTTGATTAGAGTGAATGTTTATAATGATTACTAAACCCTTCCTACCTTCGTGATGCCTTTGTTATTCGTTTTGATTACGTGTTCCATAAACTCTCTTAGTGCTGAAAAGCAATCTCATTTGCAATGAATTTTCTGAGTACCTCTGCCCAGTGTGTTACCTGGCACGGAATATCCATAATATATGCATTTCGTACCTTGCCTCATATTAAACTTACGACAATAAATAGAATTATTATCATATATGGTTGCATAAAATCGCCGTATTATACACTCCATTAGTGGTGTTTATATATGTATTGTAAAAAGTATGAACAAACTCCAATCACAGAGAATCAAAGATATATACGACCGTGTAATGTTCACATTTTAATGTTTCGATGCAAACTATTTGTGACTATATTCGAATTGTTTTGGCGATCAATTGCTTAATTAATCTACAAATGTAAACATATTGCGTTTATTCCTTTTTACATAGTAGTCTACATAGTATCTATATTACAATTTCTTCAAACAAGAAAAATCGTACGAAGTAACGAAATGTACAGATTATTTTAACAGGCATACAGATAATTTTTAATATATAGAAATATTATACACAATTTATTATTATTCTACTCACTTTAAAAAATCGACAGCCGATTGCTAAACTGCTAGTTATATTATGAATCATATTAATAATAGAAATATTCACAGATTCGAACGTTAGATAAAAATATGTAATATATTACTATAAAAAATAGATATTGAGGTGATCGAAAATTGGTGATAATTATTGAATTATTTATTTTATCTGTTTACATTTTACTATACGTAACTATCCTAGATGGAGTAAAAAGGTAATTCCTATTCTTGTAATATTGAATTCACATGCCGGACATATAAACGGGAAATTTATGTACCTACAATAGAATGAAGACTTAACAAATTAGGAGAAAATGTATGGCAGACTGCAGTATATTCAATAGAATTTTATTTTTTTATTTTAAAAAATTTAAAATAAATTTTTTAAAAAAGAATTTTAAAAAGGAGATCAAGGTCGTTTAGTTATGTGAAACATATCATCAAAAAAAAGGAAGTAAAGAAAACACATGAGGGGTGTGTTGGAGATAAAAAATACCGAATGGTGTCCGTGAAAGACCTGGCTTGATGAGGTACACAAAATATTGAACGACAAACAAAGATCGTGCATGATTGCCAGAGTAGTAGAATTTAGCATTTTGTTGTCTCCGTCTATTGAGTATTAATGATTTGTTAGTTATACATGTTTTTAATTAATCATTTATAAAATTAATATGTAGCAGGCAATACAATTCCGTTATAATATATTTAATAGTATTTTTTAATGTGATCAATATTTTCAACTGTGGCAGTAATTACAGAAACTGTGGAAACACAACCTTCGCATTTGAGGCTTTTCTTTTTATTGCCAATAATGATTTTCCAGCCTCCCCAGCGACACTAAACCACCATTAACGCGTATGGCTTTTCCTGCCATGATCGACGTTCCAGCTTTACGATTGTTTTATTTACTTTGATAAAACAACTAAGCACCTCCGCCCTTTCGTCATAATAAAAGCACTTTACACTTTATTGATAATTTTAATTCCACGTGCTGTACGTGCTATATAAGGGTCGTATTTTCGGTATGGCGTCAAAGTCGATTTATTTTAACGTTTGACGCGTTGATTATGTTTGTCTTTTATTTGTGCTACTGGATTAAGAACTGATTGGTTTTACGACCTCAATCTTAATTATAAATAGCCGCTGAACTGACTGCTTTTATAGCCTCAATCTTTATCATAAATAACCGCTGAATTTACAGGTTTTATAAGCACAATCTTAATTACAAATCTGGAATTCTTGAATCAGGAAAAACTCTCCGCAAGGTGGCGCTTGTAATGTTTATAAATTAATAAGATGTAAAAAGCAAGAATTAAAACTCTCTACGAAAGCAAATAATGATAAGGTATAAATGAATAATGAGGTACAAAATGTCAAAAAAAACTGCAGTTACCTTTTTTCTTTTTCTTTCTTTTAAAAAAAAATAGAGATGCGAACACGGAATTCGTGTCACTTCAATATTTTTACTATTTTCAAATTAAGCTAAACGCTTGTGCTATGAAAATAGGACTAACTTGCTTGTCTGGAGTGAGATTCGAACCCACGACCTTTGGATCACGAGGCGAGAGTCCTAACCACAAGACCAACAAGCTACTCTATGTAACAATGTCCGTCACTAACGCTACCAGATGGATCAAATAATGAAGAGGTATAAAAAGTAAAAAAATGTAACAAAGGCCATTATTAACGCTACGCCTTACTGGATGGCGCTGTTCTCACAGTCATAACTCGCGGCCGAAATATATAGGGCTACAGCTAGGGCGGCTCTCGTAGCCCAGTGGGTATGACACTGGCTTCTCACACCGAGGGTTCCGGTTTCGATTCCCGGCGAGGTCACGATTAATCTGTGTGATTTGTATTTTGTGATGTGTTGCACTTCAGTAATTGGGCTCTTGGGCTGTCGAAGCGTAAATAAAAAACATATCTAATTCACAGTTGCATTAAAAAAATAAAAAGAATTAATAGGTAATTTTAGATGTTGTCTCGCGTATATTTTTGCCAGAGGGATGGGTGCGAGACTTGCACTCTCAGTTGAGCTGAGCACATAAACTACCCCGCGCCGCGCCGCTAATGGGGGGTGTGGGGGATGTCGAGTCCCGCTGAGCAGAGAGGGGCGAGCAGACGGGAGATGGACCCAATGAGAGTCAATGGATTTTCTAATGGACAGAAAATTAATTCTGACTCGGAAAACCGCAAACCGGCGAACGCGAAAATGACGGCCTATAAAGTTGTCGAAGTTAAGAACGCAGAAGCTTTTCAGAAAAAAAATAGAAAAAAGTTTACGTCAATTCTTTCTTTTGATATGCGCGATGAAATAATCGTATATTAAAGTAAGATTATTTATATAACTCCAAGTTATAGATACCGTGGTAGCTCGGTGTCATTTAAGTATACACTTTTTTATTTTATTGAATTTTTTTTTAAATAGAGATGCGATCACGGAATACGTGTCACATCAATATTCTTACTATTTTCAAACTAAGCTAAATACTTGTGTTATGAAAATAGAACTAACTTGCTATTCTGGAGTGAGGTTCGAACCCGTAACCTTTGGATTACGAGGCGAGTGTCCTAACCACAAGACCAACAAGCTACGCACATATTTACTTATTTTTATTAATTTTTACGAGAGCGTAAAATTATTTTTTACTTTTTAGTCATTACCACATTAAATCTTGTAATCAGTTCTGACCTCAAAACTCAAACGTCACTTTTGAAATAATATTAACCGACAGATGTCACTTTGTATTATTTATTGATTTTGTAAAAAATAATTAAACCTATTCTGCGTACATGTAAATATTAAGTAACTATTGATTTTTTCAAGACATTGAAAATTAATTTTTTTGTCGCGGCCTGCCAATTAATGCTTGTACTTTCTCAATTTCTTCAATAATGTTCAGTTTATTACTTTTATATACGAATAAAGAGTTTATCTTATATATAAGTTATCGTCCTAAAAAAATTGTATTATGTATACATTCTAAATTAATAATAAAAACGCTATTTTTCGAAAAAAAACGCCGAATTCTGCATCTAGCCTAATTAATGTATTTAAAATTACCATTATACGCTTTTTTTTTAAATTATAAGCAGCTTTAAAACCACTTTATTTTTGATCACCTCCTGATTTCGGAACACCTTTCCTTCTTTAGGGTAAACTTCTTGTAGAGTATGTATCGTAGTTTATCGAAAAGGAAATGGTGGTTCCGAAAACGATTGGTTTTACCAAAAATAGAGTAATTTTAAACCAAAATTGAATTTGTGTTTAATTTGATTTCAATTAACATCATTATTATATATGATATAATTATTGCAGTTATTATTATTACATTATTCATAACACCATCTTTATAATAACAATAGACCAATGGACAATGGACCACCCATTTATTTAATTTAATAATTTAATAAATTAAAATATGTGTTTAAACATTCCCAAATACAACAAAACAGTCACACAACACCATTACACTTATCTAGGTGTTAAATTTTTCAATAATTTACCAATGAATGCCAGAACTGAGGAATAATATACTTAATTCAAGAAATACATTGTAGAAAAAAATTGTTTGAATTTAAAATTGATTCACTAATACTTATTTTGTGATGTTTATATTTCTCTACACTGTTCCATTTACTGATTTATACGTACTTATCATGCATACCCTTAACATTTTGCATCATGTACTCCTGTCCCCAAACACAAGTTTTAACTTTTCTGGGGACAGTTAAACAATTATAAAAAATGTAATATATTAATCACTGTAATATGTATTTATTTTATTTTCAATAAAGTATTTTTAAAATAAAATGGTCTGAGTGCCAAAAATATGACATGCGCAGTGTTGCTCAACTCCCTCAAACCTTCCAACATAGATTAAATTCATATTAAAATACAACTGATTAAATTTTTTTCCGCAGATGGATTTGATTCCAAGATTTTAGGAATATTATTCTATGTAGAAGTAACAATATCACACGAAGTACACAGCATTTGTACTGGCCGAAGATTGCCAAGAAAGTATACATCAAAAAGAAACGCGCCGTAACTTAAATCTGTTAAACTATAAAGTTGTCCTAAACTATTTTTTATATTTTTTTCATATTTCCCGCGCGATAGATAAAATAGTTATCGCCGCGATGGAGGGGGCCGTAAATCTCGGCCCTCGTGAGTGTGCGAGGGATAAATAATAGTAGTGCGATCGTGTCGTCACCCCTTCCCTCCCCCACCCGCGCGACACTTGCGCCCGACATGTTTATTAGCAGCCCTGGATTTATGGCAACGCCATGTGTATCTTTAGGGGGACCGTGACGGATTCAGGGTCATGCCAAAAAAGGCTAAATTAAAAAAATATATATGAAAAATCAATATTTTTTTATGTTGCGAATGTCGATTTACCATTTTGTGATCTATATCGCTATGTCTAACTTAGTTTATGTGAGAATTAACAGAATGAAACATAATGGTTTCGTTGCCTGTCCGTCTGTCGATGTTGCCACCACCGCACGTGCTCGACCCGTCAAAAGTACAGTACATGTAGGCGTATCAAAGACGCGAACCATTTGCACTATTAACTGCCGCCAGGGAAAATATAAAAAAATATGTTCCAATATTTTGATAAAAATTGTTGTTACTGTTTTATGGATGTCAGCTATAATAAATAAGTAAATACTTATTCTTTAGAAGCCGGTATGTAAATTTACCAAAATTTTTGACGGGTTACAGCTAATTGAACGTAACCTTTCACGAATTTTGACCTATTTAGCAAAAATTCAGTATTTGAACTGTACTAGGGATTAAAGAGGTCAGTATCTTATAGAACTGTGCTTATAGAAGGTACATACAGCACTTTTTCTTAGCCTAATTTAACCTTATCTAACATAACCTAACCTTATACGTATTTTTCGTTATAATTCGCAAAAGGTTTGATCAGGTATGTTTTTAAGAAACGTGTAAGAATATTTTCAATGATTTCATCACCAATATCTATACTGTGATGTTTCTTTATGTATGGAGTACTTCAAATAGCAAATTAAACTTGTTCTATTTTAGACATTTAGTTCCGTCTTTAATGCGACTACTACTATATTAAAGAGTACTATTTTATTACATTTACTAATACTAATATGTACTACTAACTACGGAAGCGGTCTTTATCTCTATTTTAAAAAATAGGATAATTTAAATAAACGTACTATCCAATAAGATTTTACCTCGGTTTACAAGCTATAATGACACATCGCTTAAAATTTAGAATCATGCGTGTGACACTGTAACTAAAACAAATAAAATATATCGAAATAGCAATTTTTTAATATAAAAATTCTGCAAAAATGTACGCAAGAGCTTAAATCTTAGGTCTACGTGTTACGTAGGCATATTGATTAGTTGTTTACTTAATTTAACTTAACGGAACATATATAAAGAAATCAAAATGTCCATCCAACCAGCCCATAATAATGGGGCAAATTAAACTAGATAATGTTATATATAGTGTCTCACGGCTTATAGCATAAACTTTTGGAAAGTCTTCTTCATTTAATTTTGAATAGAAATTATTACTTATACTTTTGTTGAAATGTCAACAGTTAAGGAGACAAGCGACATCAAGTTTTGCATTTTTTCTAAATATTTCTTACCTATATTCTCTAAAATGTTGGCGTATCATAAAATCAACTTATATTGAATATTAAAAATGCATTCAATTTAAGCAAGTCATAATGTTTAAATATTATTTTAATTACATTATTCATTAATCACATTGCTGATCATTAAAATCTTCAATCTTTCAAAACCAAATATTTTATTCGTGGAAACAATTCTTGAATACACCTTGCGCCGTTCGTCAAACCGCCATAAGTACCCCTGCATAAACTACCCTTCGCGCGACTTCTTCCATCACTTAGCACCTTTGCCATCCCTTTATGGGCGCCGAGGCGCTTTTTTCAAAACATCTCATTTCTTGCTTGAATTTAGATGCTAGTGTTTCGCACGGCATCTGGCCCGTTGTGTTTTAAGTTGATTGTTTTTATTATTTGAAAAATAAACTCAGCTTGTGTTATCAAACACTTACTAGAAGTTGTTACACATATTTATTTATTCTATATTAATAATACACGCCCTGAAATGGGCTTTTATACGAAAAGAAACATAAAGTGCTCAAATAGCGTAGCTACTGAGTACATAGGAATAAAACTTTTAAAAAATATGATAGATGTGTGTGGTTGTTCTTGGATGGAATCGGTGAACGTTGTATTGTGTAAAGTGATCACTTAAGCCAGCCAAAACAGGTCGTAAGTCCTGTGGACGCCCAACAAAGACTTTCATATTTGCTTTCCCGTATATACAATAGCTTCGTAGACATCTTTTTTTCATTTCAAAAAGTATTTTAAAAAAACACAATAATATTTATTAAAAAAAACATTACAGGAGATATATGTGGATATGTATGTATGTATATGTTTATATTTATATATGTATGTGTAGGAAACATACAAATAAAAGTCAAGTCCCTCTCCAAGCACAAGTGCTGGTCTATTTTTTGCAAAGTTACAAAAAAAGGTAAAAACGAAATGTATCTTTAGTAAACCAATATGTATCATAAGTCAAAACATTCTGTAACTAGTGAATCAAAAAATAATAATAAAAAATGTCTAATTTATTTTAATCAGTTTAATTTGTTTAACATATCATTGAGATACGTTCTAAAATTGTAACTTCACAATAAAATGCGTTTTTATTTAAAAATTATAAATATAAATTAAAAACTATGAAAATTAAAAATTATAAAAATTAAAATTGTATCTAACTTACAGTCCTGTCTTGAATGTGTTCCCTTTCACAATTTCAAGATCACACTCACAACACATTCAAATTCACAACCCTACACCTGTTTCTTTCACACACCCCCCCCCCCCCCATTACTTACCCATTTGGATACTTGACACTGAGGTATGATTATTCATAATTTCGTAAAGTTTAAGGAACGTTGTTTCCGAAACCGGTTGGTTTTACCAAAAATTAAGTGGTGATAAACAAAGTTATTTCGTTTAATTATATTCATGATGAATAACCACAAAGTAATAGCAGAATACAATAGTATAAATATATTTTATTATTTCTTTAACTTCGTTTGAAAAACATGTCCGACGCCCGAGTTCCGGTGGCCGACGCCGACGCCTCCTCGCGGGAAGGACATCGTTCAGAATCACGTCGTGAGTAATGTGCCAATAAATGTCCTCGCACCTAAAGTGTTTCGGCTTAGCTCCTTTATGCTTTATTAAGGATCGTGACACCCTCCTTCATTATACAGTTTCGTCCATTTCGCAAAAACAATAAAGTAGGCCTTTATTTACTGATTCCATTACTACTATTCATTTACATACCCTTCGCCCTAAATTGAGACAATTTATGCTCTGCCTTTTCTACAACTTATTTGTCGCTTACATATTCTTATTTAAATTACATTTCTTTAATGAATTCATATTTTTAACAGACGTGTTTACCTACTCATCTAAATAATGATATATTTTTAAAAACGTCACAATTAAATAAAGATAAATATTTCAATTGTTAAATTTGCTAATTTCAAAAATGAATACACCCATTTATTGAAGATACCTCGCATTTATATTATAATACATTAAACCTTTACATCAGCCATACCTATTTGAAAAAAAAATCGCTGAACGAAATCTGTCTGGAGTACATTCGAACGTCCGAATATGATTTTCAAAAAATAAATATTCCGCTTTATCTAAATCTATAAATATTCAATCAGTGTATACTTGTGATTAATCCAGTAGTACGTCTATATCTAAAACATATATTTAGGATATAATAGCTGCCTTCGTAGATCAAAGGGCATGAACGCGTGTTTCCCACACTAAGGATTCCGGGTTCGTTCTGTGAGGTCACAATTAATTTGAGTAATTTACTCAAACCTGTGTAACTACCACTTCTGTAATTGGACCTTTTCGCCTGTTAAAGTGAAAAAAAATAATAATAATGTATAATATTTTATGTACATTCATTTAACACGTAAACCTTGTGATGGCTCCTCTTCTTCGCCTTTCAGCTCGATCCTACTCCTAACTGAGTTTACGCCTTGTTAGAGGCAAACAAGCTATCTATCTACGTCGGGTGAAGGCTCTACGGCTTTTAACGTAGTATTTCCAAACACCCTCGCTTTATTCAAGACCTCCCCAGTTCACGTTGTGTAATTTTTTGTTTCGAACTATAGGGGATGAATTGGTTTAGTGGTAACCCTAACGCAAGCTTTTCTTAAATTAAATACTGGGGTATGAAGTTCGTGAATGTTCATGGAAAACGCAAACAAAACTACCTAGCACGTCAATTAAGCCCTACGGTGCAATTGCTAAACATACTATGTTCCGTGGCCCTATATTATTTACCTATCATTCCTACGGACTGAAACCACTGCATCTGGTGTAGCTGCGCTTCCAGAGTGCGCGATCCTCTGCTCCCACGCCCTCTCCGCTCGATCCCCCATTGTCCTACCTGTATGGGATCGACCGCCATCCACTGGAAAGGTTAGTGACGTGCCGTTATCACATGCGCATGCACATATAGAGTACATAGATCCCCTGAAAGCCCTCGAGTCCTTCGTAGCCGTTCCTATGGATGATTCCGTCTTCGACGCCCTCGCTGATTAATAATTTTATCTCTCGCCGTTATCTCGCTGTGATTATTCCTTACGATTTTTTATATTTACTCTGCATTATCTTTATATCAATTACATTGTTACGTTTATTTACTAGCCGGCCTAAGTTCCGTTACCTGTATCTGGCCCTATGTCTCATTCTAGTGGTACGTTGGGTTCTAATGGATAAGGGGTTTGTAGAAGGTATGTGTAAATGTATGTGTACGCGGAAAATGTGGTTGCTTTAAATTCGGCCCCTCCGTACCCACAGGCTCATCGGTGACTGATCCCATCTTCCTTCTCCCGACACGAGTTCCGGATACGTTGACCTGAGCCTGGATGCGCCTTTTCATGTTGGGCCTCTTCTGTGCAAAGTACCGCACCATCCCTCGCGTCAGTGTCTGGCGTCCGGGCTCAGAGCCAGTTTGCCCCCGAATTCCAACTCCTCCAGGTTAAACTAAGTTAAACTACGGTATATATACTGAAGCTACTGTAAAGATGGTCCCGGGCCACCTGTCAAGTCAAAAATATGCGAGTGGGGAAGGGGAGTTTCCTAGGCTCCCCAACCCTCGCCTGTGAGCAACTGCAGCCCATTGGCCATTCGCTACACTACAGTGACTGCAACCACCCTCCCAGGTAGTACTTATTATAATCTGATATGCATCAATACGTTCAATCCATTCCAGACGAGGGAAGACATCCGCACGGGTGTTGTGCCACCCGTGAAGAGCCCCCTCATACACTACGTACGAATAGATACATACTAATAAAATATAATATACATACATATACTTACATATACAATACATAAATAAATACTTGTAATGGTTGGTTGCCATGTGGTTTCACGATGCCATGACCCCTCGTATTAGTAGATGGAAAGGTGGATCTGGACAGTAGGGATATGCCTAGCCCCTGGCCAGGGATGTCGGTGTATTTTCTCCAAATGGTGTACAGCTAGAATCCTGCCATCGATGATGATGGGATCTGCCTAATTATCTCCGACTGATGTGTAACTGGAACCCTGCCATCACTGATGAAGGTGATGATGTCACTATCGAAACGTCACCTGATGACATTTAGCTGAACCGCCGCTAATGATGATGATGATGATGATGATACTATCGTAACGTTTCCTGACGATATACAACTGGGACACCGCTAATGATGACGTTGATGATGCTATCGAAACGCCTCCTGACGATATATAGCTGAACCACCGCTAGTGATGATGATGATGATGATGATACTATCGTAACGTCTCCTGACTATATATAGCCGAAACCCCGCTAATGATGGTGATGATACTATCGAAACGACTCCTGACGATATATAGCTGAAACACCGCTAATGATGATGATGATGATGATGATGCTATCGAAACGCCCGCTGACTATATATAACTGGGACACTGCTAGTGGTGATGATGATGATGATACTATTGAAACACCTCCTGACTATATGTAACTGAAACACCGCTAATGATGGTGATGATACTATCGTAACGACTCCTGACGATATATAGCTGAAACACCGCTAATGATGATGATGATGATGATGATGCTATCGAAACGCCCGCTGACTATATATAACTGGGACACTGCTAGTGGTGATGATGATGATGATACTATTGAAACACCTCCTGACTATATGTAACTGGGACACTGCTAACGATGATGTTGATGATGATACTATCGAAACGCCTCCTGACTACATACAACTGGGACGCTGCTAATGATGGTGATGATGATGACGCTATTGAAACGTCTCCTGACAATATATAACTGGGACACTGCTAATGATGATGATGTTGATGATACTATCGACACGCCTCCTGACGATATAAAGCTGAACCACCGCTAGTGATGACGATGATGATGATGATACTATCGCAACGCCTCCCGACGATATATATCTGGAACACCGCTAGTGATGATGATGATACTATCAGAACGCCTCCTGACTATATGTGACTGGAACACCGCTAATGAAGATGATGATGATGATACTATTGAAACGTCTCCTGACGATATACAACTGGGACACTGCTAATGATGGTGATGATACTATCGGAACGCCTCCTGACTATATGTGACTGGAACACCGCTAATGAAGATGATGATGATGATACTATTGAAACGTCTCCTGACGATATACAACTGGGACCCTGCTAATGATGGTGATGATACTATCGGAACGCCTCCTGACTATATATGACTGGAACACCGCTAATGAAGATGATGATGATGATACTATTGAAACACCTCCTGACGATATGTGACTGGAACACCGCTAATGAAGATGATGATGATGATACTATTGAAACGTCTCCTGACGATATACAACTGGGACACTGCTAATGATGGTGATGATACTATCGGAACGCCTCCTGACTATATATGACTGGAACACCGCTAATGAAGATGATGATGATGATACTATTGAAACGTCTCCTGACAATATATAACTGGGACACTGCTGGTGATGGTGATGATGACGATGCTATCGAAACGCCGCCTGACTATATATAACTGGGACGCGGCATATGAATAGACAAATAAATACCTAATTATTTAATGAATCATCAATTAAATAAATAAATAGAGATGAATAATTAAGTTCGGCGTCGAGCACACGGGCCGATGATGATGCTATCGAAACGCCGCCTGACTATATATAACTGGGACGCGGCATATGAGTAGACAAATAAATACCCAATTAATTAATGGATCATCAATTAAATAAATAAATAGAAATTAATAGTTAAGTTCGGCGTCGAGCACACGGGCCGATGATGATGCTATCGAAACGCCGCCTGACTATATATAACTGGGACGAGGCATATGAATAGACAAATAGATACCTAATTATTTAATGAATCATCAATTAAATAAATAAATAGAGATGAATAATTAAGTTCGGCGTCGAGCACACGGGCCGATGATGATGCTATCGAAACGCCGCCTGACTATATATAACTGGGACGCGGCATATGAATAGACAAATAAATACCTAATTAATTAATTAATCATCAATTAAATAAATAAATAGAAATGAATAATTAAATTCGGCGTCGAGCACACGGGCCGCGCGATCCCTGGCAGTCCACACACATGCAGAGAAAGGTTATTTGGCGAATTAATTCGCCCCTATTATGGACAGTACGGATCCAACATGCAAACAAACACCTGTGGATAAAATAATATTTAAAGTTTACGGTACAGGGG
>JADDOH010001988.1:0-87007 GCA_016648135.1 Agrypnia vestita | reverse complement strand
TTCACTTGAATTTTCTATTAGGGTCCTTACCTTATAGATAATTTGGCGTTAGTAATGGGAGGACATAAAGTCGCTTTTTTATTATCATATATTTATTTATCAAAGTATGTTACCCGATTGCTGACGCTGGCACTGTGTTGCCACTCATAGGTCGTGTCTCACAATCCGATCCTTAGAACATCCGTAGAAAAAAACACACAGAATCGGATTCGTCTAGGCGGGGTCGGAGGCACGGGATGCAATAAAACAACAGGATAGAATACGATATAAGATTATGCACCAACCTTTTTCGTCTTGCAATTGAGGCTCGGTTTAGAGAGATAACTTCTACTCGCTAACGTAAAGAGCCACGCTAAACCACCTAACTCTCATCGAGTTAATTTTTTTTTTTTTCCTTTGCAAAAAAGAAGTTTATCAAATTTTCGAAAAAAAATGTAATGCTGTTGGGGGGGCAAGTCCGGAGATTCCGGGGTGATGTCTTAGACATTCCATTGATAGCTCTCTCCGCTAATTTGGTAGCCGTCTGTTGTGCAGTGTGTGGTCTAGCGTTATCATGAGCAAGCAGTGGCTAGACGATGTACCGCCTCGTTGTTACAGCTAGATTTTCCTCATTGTTTGCAGTTGCTGGACAATGACATCGCCTGAATCGTCTGCCAGAAAAAAATTTCGAAAGCTGTATTGAAACGACACAGCACCAGTCTACCAAATGTTACAAGTAACTGTTTTGAGTCAAATTTTCGCGTTGGGTCCCATGTTGGCTGGTTTTTGCAGGGTTCAGCCATTGCGATGAACGCTTCCGATTATCGTACAGGATCCACTTTTTATCACAGGTAATGATTCGATTTAAATCCCTTCATTATTGTGCTGGTTGAGTAATGCAACGCAGCAGTCAACGCGCGTTTGTTGATTTGCTTCACTCAATTCGTGAGGTACCCACCTTTCAAGCTTTTTCACCTTACCAATTTGCTTCAAGTGGATTAAAACAGTTTTATCACTAACACCGCAGCCTGCAGCTAACTCGGATGTGGTTTGCGATGGATCCTCTTCCACAATAGCCTTCAATTCTTCATTATCAACTTTGGTTTCCGGCCGTCCACGGGGCTTGTTCTGCAGGTCGAAATTTCCAGAACGAAAACGTTGGAACCAAAATCGCACTGTGTTTTCTTTTGCGGCACCGTCGCCATACACATCATTAATCCTTCGAGCCGTTTCTGCAGCACTGGTGCCACGGTGGAACTCGTACTCGTAAATAACGCGATATTTCAAGTTTTTCATTTTGTAAACTGAGTGACGCAAAGAAAAAACAATTGAGGAAAAAACAAATGAATTATAATTTTCAAAACACAAATACACGAGTAAATAGCTGTATAAATTTGGATTTGGAATTCCTAACCAAAGAGAAGATATTTGAGATCAAATTTGCCAGTACGGCAAAACGCCAATTTCATATGTAAGGACCTAATATTTCAGTTTGCAAAGTTTCCATTTTGAACAAGAGCGTCTCTATTCTATGACAAGAGCATGCCACTAATAATCACGTGTGTTTGATTGTTAGCTTTGGGCATGCTTATTTATGAGCATGCCACTAATAAGCATGCCAGTAATGAGCAAGTGTGTACAATTGTTAGGGCATGCTTATTAGTGGCATGCTCATTAGCATGCCACTAAAGAAGCACGTGTATCTGTATCTTTACTCATCATTCTTGGCACTACAACCCTTGGTGGGTCTTGGCCTCCTCAATAATCTTCCTCCACTCATCTCGGTCTGGTGCCAGCTCTCTCCAGTTCCGAAGCTCTAAGGCAGAGATGTCTTTGAGGACGTTGTCACTCCATCCTAGTTTCGGCCTTTGGCCTTGAGTTCAGCAGGGACTTTGGTGCTTGATGCTCGGACATTCTCTCCACATGACCCAGCCACCGAAGTCTTCCCAGTTTTATAAATTTTGTGACGTTTGGCTCCTTAAATAGAGTATAGAGCTCATTGTTGTGACATCTGCGCCAGAGTCCATTTTCTAGAACCGTTCCGAAGATACGCCTCAAAATTTTCCTTTCAAAAACGTCCAGTGCTCGCTCATTCCTCTTAGTTAGTACCCACGTCTCAGCTGCGTACGTGAGCACTGGCCTAATAAGCGTTTTGTACACTAATATCTTGGTGTTTCTGGACAGCAGTCTGGATTTTATCTGCTTTTGTAGGCGGAAAAAACATCGATATGCGCTCACTATGCGCTTCTGGATCTCCTCTGTAGTATTGTTGTTGCTTGTTATCAGGGATCCTAGGTATGTAAATCTTGGTACACACGAGAGAGTTGGGATTTGTTGGGTGCATCCTACGGCCATGTATTTGGTCTTCTGCTGGTTTACTATGAGACCCATGTTTTTGGCAGAACTTTCAAGATTTATGAAGGCATTGCATAAAGCATTGGGAGTTTTCACAATTATGTCGATATCATCAGCGTAAGCTAGTAGTTGCACAGAGTTGTCGAATATCGTTGCTCTTATCTCAATTCATGAGCCACGAATAACTTTTTCTAAGGCTATTTACTACTTGCTCATTACTAGCTTGCTTATTAGTGGCATGCTCCATAAATAAGCATGCTAAAAGCTAACAATCGTACACACACGATTATTAGTGGCATGCTCTTGTCGTAGAATAGAGACGCTCTTGTTCAAAATGGAAACTTTGCAAACTGAAATAGAAAATTCAAATGAACCAATAAATCAAAACAGTTCCCGAGTTTCCATCCGCACATTTTTGATTTTAGTTTTTATAATTTTTATTGTAAGATTTGAATCATTCATGCCTTTTAATAAAGTTTCATAAACATTATTTCTCGCTGTATTATTTTTACACAACGGTGACCGAGTATTCCACAGACATTCGTGATTCCTATAATAAGTCACGAAAATTAATATTTTATCATCTCCCCAACGCGCCATATTTGTTTCATCTGTCGAGGACTGAGAAGATCACATTTATAATACTAGCCGCGAAGCCCGCGAATGACATAAGCATGCTCATAATAAGCAAGCCTGTTCACACATGCTCCAAAGATACCCCTTCTCATGGTGAATGACAGTGGCATGCTCATTACTAGCAATGTGCGTACACACACGCCACTAATAAGAAAAGGCTAACGAAGGTCGATACTGCGCATGCTCACGTGCCACTAATAAGCATGTGTATCAATAGCTTTAGGCGCTCGGACCTCGCGATTAGGAAATGCAATCCCGAGTCGGGATCCCTCGAGATTAGAATTTCAAATCCCGCGGGATCCCGAATACTTGTTTATAGAGCTGAATAGCAATTAAGGACAATGCCTTGCATTTTTACTTCCTTTCTTTTAACTTGTGGCGTCTGCTTGCTTGACGAAAAAACTTTGGATCGATTTTTAACCCTTTTTCCGTGATCCAATCGAGCTGAAACTTTGCAAGTAGACTCGAGGCGACGATCAAGAAGATCTATAAAATTTTCGTTAAAAAAACAATAATTATAGTATAATTTTTATTTTTAGAAATTTTAAATGGTTTTTTCATACAACTTACTCAGTTGTATGACAATATTTCGACGCGTCTGGTAGTCATTAAACCTTATTAAAGTATAATTTTGGATTTTTAGAAATTTTTTATTACTCCCTTTCTTGCGTCGCCCGACCGAAGCCCAACGCGTAGGTTAAGCGCCAAACCAGTTTCCACTAATAAATGAGAAAGGGAGTACAATAAAAACTTGATTTTTATGGGTTAGTTTTTTATATCAGTAATTTTAATAAAATGTTCATTATAAATCATTGCATTAAAGTTTTTGAAGGCGTTTTTCCAAGCATTAATCAGTCAATGTAGTAGAGTAAAAGCTACTCACTAGCAGTAGTTTTTATTAATATGTTAGGTTGATAAAATACAGCAAATATTATTCAAAGATAATTTCATTATTTGAATGTGACATGAACATAAGTTTTAAGTACTCACTATAAGCTCTATAGACATAAAATTAAACATACAATTAGACATAAAACATGCTGATGAATCCCGATAATCTCGTCCGCTTTTTCGGTTCGGGATTGATCTCGTAAAATGCCTCGAGATCTCGCGGGATCGGGATTGCATTCCCTATTCGCGACCTCTTGGTCAGGCTGAGGAGCGTCCTGGGAGTCCAGGTCCTCGATGGCGCTGCAGAACGGCGTCCCGGCAGCTTGCAAGGGAATGAGAGGCAAGCCAGAATTTTGAATGACTGTGAAGAGCGATATTCAGCTGCTCAAAGGAGACATGTTAACCTAACTGACTCAATGTTGTATATGTATCTGTATGTGTCTGTGTATCTTTAGGTATACAGGGTTATTTGGGAAACATTAATAACCTCGCAGGATTATATTCCTGCCTTGATTGTGAAATGAAAATTTTCAAGCTATCACGATAGTTATGTAGATAATGCGATAATCAAAGTTTGCATTTTTTTTCAATATTTCTTCTAACTTATTTTTTGTAAAACGTTGGACTATCATTGTAGTAACTCATATCGAATATGTAAAATTCATTCCCTTTAAAACAAGTCAAATAAAAAAATAAAAACCTTCGAATTCCAATTAGGTAAACATTCCAACTGGAAAATTTTCAGTGTTTTTATCATTTTATTTCACTTGTATTGAAACGAATGAATTTTTCGTAATCGATATAAGTTACTGTATTTATAGCCCAACATTTTACAAAAAATAAGCCAGAAATATTGAAAAAAAATGCAAACTTTGATATCGCATATCTCCATAACTGTCGATATTAAGTCATGTTACTTTGAACATTTTCGACTCATAACCAAGGCAGGAAAATAGTCCTGCGAGGTTTTTAATGTTTTACAAATAAACCTGTATATATGCCAATTTCTAATATGTGTAAAGTGACGACAGTTAAACAAAATACGATAGTCACTCTCCGTAGGGAAAAGTAAAGTTGTACAGCACACACGTACAGAGGACTTGCCAGTCCGGAAAACCACTACAATAGGCAGTAAGAAACAACTGCGCATGCTGAGATAAGCCTGGGCGTCACAGACATCTACAGCAAGATGATGGAAAGGAAATTGAGATTGTATGACCACGTTGGATGCTGGGCACCCGATCACATTGTTAACCAGGCAATCTTTCCGAATTGCATCCAGAGGAAGACGGGTGGTGCAAAGGGATCATCAGATGCTAAGGCGCGGATTGGGTGACGTCATCCAGGATAGAAGAACCTACAGCCTAAGGAGGAGAGCTGATCCCAACAGTCGACAACGACAGTGAGTTGGGAGGAAGCCAGGGAGAAGAAGACTCACTACTTGCAGTGGAAATATTAAGCGATATGAGAATAGTTGAGAAACTGCCTATGCTAGGCAGGTCAATTAGCGGAAATTTGAATAGGTTAGCAATCAAATCTTGTGTGGAAAATCTTTGGTCGATAGAGTGAGGAATGAACAAATTAGAAGTGAATGCAATGCTAGCTGTAGTGTGGTAGACAGAATAAAGAAAGGAGTGCTGAGATGGTTTGGTCATGTGGAACATATGAACGAGGAAAGGATGGTTAAGAAAATATATGAGGCGAATGTTGAAGGCAACAGGAATAGAGGGCGTCCGCGAAAGACCTGGCACGATCAGGTACTACAAGTATTTGAGGATGGCCCTGTTAAAAGCCGCAACAACCGTAGAACGTGTATGAGAAGATGTATGAATGTGGCCGAAGCAAAAGTGGTGTACCAGGATAGAAGAGTGTGGCGTTCAATCCTCTCTGCCTACCCCTGCAGGGAAACGGCGTGATGGTTAGTTAGTTAGTTAGCAATCAACAGTATCAACGTCAATCCCCCACATCAACTACTACAGCTAGACCGCATTCAAAAGAATGTGCGCAATAAATGTCTTTGGTGTCCATTCTGTCATAGTCAGTGTGGACACCCTACTCTTAACTTTTTACACAACACTATTCGAGAAGACATTATTGTCACCTGCATTTGCACAAATACCCAATTGCCGAAAACAGGTCGTAATTTATCGCTCATTAAACTTCATTTCTTATCACTATTTAATATACACAAACATTCATTTAATTTTCTTATATAGGTATGTACCTAAATATACTTTTTAACTGCGCTATTATATATACATTTTGTTACTATCCATGCATATGATTTTATATATATATTACTTTACTTTCACTATTGCTTTTGTATTATACAATATATACTGTTCTTATTATCCACATTTAATATTTATATACTCAATTAATCAATTAATTAATCTAATAGTTATATAGTATTTTGTTGTATATCTTTATTATTTTTTGTTCTCACTATATTGTTCAGCTGCTCATCTCGGCACAGGTTCTTCCTAGTGAGATGAGCGGCTCTATTTCCTATGTCATGTAACAAGATGAAGATAAATAAATAATATAATAAAAAATATGTGTGTTGTTACAATGCAAAAAATGAACACAAAACAAGTTTTTCTAGTAAGTAAGTAACCTTTTTTAAACTAAAAAATATATATTCATTTGGAATATCATATTGAGGCTTGTAATACGGGCTTGCCAGGCAACTCACCCCCGCTTTCTTCTTACCGAACAAAGCTAGGGAATGGTCTTTTGATTGTGGTCGACCTATAGAGCAGTATACTATTTCTGGCTAATGAAGAAGAATTTAAAAAATTAACGATACTCCAAAATAAAGCGTTAAGGATTATACCAAAAATAAATCGATACACAAGAAACAAAGTGATTTTTTATTTTATTTATTTATTTATATATTTACGCACTACGGGGCTTTTACAAACAAATAGATAAAGTGTACATTAATTGAATAATATGGTTTAAAGAAAAAAATAATAATAACATAAAGTGGAAAGAAAATACTTAAAATACAGATACAAATATATAAAGATAAATAAAATATTATGTAATAAGTTTATAACAAGCAGAAGCATAAGGAAAACATAATAATTACAAAAATTACAAAAAAGTAATAATATAGAGTGAAAAGCACAAGCTTTGAAAGTCATAATATAATAAAAATAAAATATGATGTAATGCTGGAAAGCTTACAAATAATGACATTTAGACAAATAATTAAATTTAATAATGTACTTCTCTTTCTATATATAAATATTAATGGGCACGACAATACCATTGAATTATTAAGAAAAATAAAATAAAAAAACAACTAGAAAATGACCAGTGTACAAGAAGAAAAGATGAAATAAGATTACCATCCCGAAAGAAAAAAGATAGCAAAGTTCTATGATGTACAGTGGGATGAAATTATATACGAAACTACCAGGGGATATTAGGGACTATAAGAATATGACGAATTTTAAGAAAAAACTAAAAAAATACGTGATACTTACTTTTGAATAAAAATTGAATATACTTATATACGTAATTAAAAAAATGTATACATCAGGAATTATAAAAAATATTGTATTACCTACGTTAATAAATAAAACGTAGGGACATGGACGGAGTGGATGTGTTTAGCGCGTCTTTAAACAACATTAAGAAAAGTGTCCGCACCAATATACATACCCTCCATTAGCCACTCCTAGTATATTGACCGCAACTTGTTGTTGTGTACACCTGCCGTATGACATAACTTTCAATAATAATTTAATTTTTTTTTGTCGCTGGCAACGCCTCTTTTATTTGTCTGTTTTGAGTGTTTTTCGAAGTTGTACATCAGTAAGCGCGTTTATAGTGAAATTTTCGAATGCATCAAAATGCGTGTGCATAATGCAACGGAGTTTTTCACAGCATGAAGTCGCGACTCGTCAATCGAAAAACAAGAACTAAGAGGAAGCGACAATATAAGACTACCGAAGAAAAAGAAAAACACCTCTCAAAATTATAAGATATACAAAAGTCTAAAAATCTTTGACAGCCTGCCAATGGAAATTCAAAACACTTTAAACAGGAGTGCAAAAATGTTATTGTAAAACTTTTAAATGACTAGATGGAATTATGCGACACACATGGACATTAAAAAAATCCATTTAAAATTTCTAAGATATGTGAATTACAGGTTAAGAATCCCGATTGAACCATCAATTATAATCAACTTCATATTTAGACAGGTCTAATTAAACTTAGCGACAGACGCATTATTGCTGATCTTATATGTCTATACAAAACATATATCTTATAACTTGGATTCTCTGGAACTTTTATCATCCATATCTTTTCACATTCCGGCCAGAAATACCCGTTCACAAGCGTTCTTTCACTGCAACAAAAGCAATACATCTCACCAAAAATACTCCACGATCAACAGACTTTCCATCCTAGAAATCGAGTATGCACAAATTACAGATATTCACAACATTAACTTAAGTCGTTGCCGACGAACACTTTACTTAGTATAAGTGTATACCATAGAAATAAAATAAATAAATATGTTTAAATCCATACAACATGTGGAACTAAATAATTAAGATAAATTAATTTAAAAAATTACTTTTGTACCTCGGGACACCGTTGTATTCTCGAAAAACTGCTACCAAGAATTCCTCCATTCTTGCCCAGCTAAGGGCTCCCTCTTCCCAATCTATAATTTGCCCCCCCGCTAGACGGGTAGGTACCTGGGTCGGGTATTTTTGCATCGGGCACCTACCGAACGTCATCTCGAGTTGTGGCAACACCGCGAAACGCCCGCGACCCACACACGCGCAGGCGCGAGTTGATTTTTTCCAATTTGAAATTCGGACGGCGGCGCCGTTCGCAGAAGGAACGGCTTCGTTTTTTTAAACGTTCGAAAATGGCACACAAACGATATTATTTAAAAATAGACTTGACATTCCAAAGTCGGAATGAATGCACCGAAAAGGACGTCACATTGGCCGAGCGGTTCCGATGCGTATTTTGGCATAGTCCAAAAAATGGTTATCACAACAGATCCTTGTATCTTCGGCGTAGTCGCGTGTCCTGATTTTAAAATGAAACAGAACTGACGCTCAAATAAGATTAAAGGAAATATTACACTTTAAAGTTTCAAAAATTGCATCATAATTTGCGTATGCGTCATTTTTAGATCCTTACAAAAAATATATGTGGACTACTGCAATGGTATCTACGCTGGCCTACCGATGCTTCAGCTCGATAGACTACAATCTGTTCTAGACGCTGCAGCACGGATCATATATGGAACGTCAAAATTCTCGCACGTAACATCCCTTCTGCGAGAATTGCAATTGTTGATGTACAAGGCAACTCATAACATGGCGCCTCTGTATCTTCAGGAGCTCTGTATTCCAGACATCGTAAATGGAAGACGTCAAACTCTCAGGTCAGCGTCTACTTCAGCGGTGGGAAGGGTTGTGGAACCGGTAAGTCAGTTCCAGAAAACTAGGTTCAGCGGTGGCGGGCCACAAAGCGTGGAACTCTTTGCCCTCCCTAATAAGAAACACGGATTAGAAAGAAAAGACTTAAAACGCACTTGTTTACAAAATCTTTCCCAGAACCTTTTAAATACTTGTTGTTTACTTTTACTATTTTTTATTTTGAGCTGTTTTTCTTTCTCTTTTCTTTTTCATTTTATTGATCATTTTGTTATTCTATGAATTTAGTGTATACGAGTTTTTATGTGTAAAGCGCCCTTGAGGTGAAACTTTCACAAAAATGGCGCTATATATGTAATCCATTATTATTATTATTATTATTATTATTATTATGTAATACACCCATATTGCTAATGCCCATAAGTGGAGGTGTCACGGACTTAAGCGGGGCAGAAAATGCTACTTTTATCTCATTGCTATCACTTGACCTGTTGTGCGCAAGCGTCGTGACTCATTTATCCCATGTGGGGGCGCTGATTGGATATAAATTATTGGCGCTGATTCTCGGACATGCGCATAAGACTCGAAGTGACACCGGTATGGGTGAGACAAACATATATTTTTCTTCACTGTAGTGATTTCGCCTATTTCCAGACGCTGCTAGCAATATAGGAGTATTAGATACATGCTAAAAACAGAACATATGTAAGTCATAAACAATAAAAAATATCACGCAATATTAATTACAAAAAGCTCCTACGTCTAAGATTCACGTAAACATTTGGTATTGTCTATAAATAAAATTGTCTTCATGTGAATCTTGTCTATGTTTTACACATTTTGTTGCTGAAAAATGTTTAAAAATGTAAGTATCCGAATAATTTAAAAAAATTATTAAAATTTGGATAAGAGGGATGGGTCGATCATTTATTGGAACATTTATCCAAATGAAGTGACAAACTAAATGTGAGACCATGTAACATACCTATTATATAAGGGTAATCGTGATTTCATGTAAACACTGTTATTTGTGGCAGAATGTGGACGATGATTAATAATTTTCTTTAACCAATTTATACAGGGTGACTCATAGCTAGTAGCAAAAACTTTACAAGTGGATTCCTGCCTAGATAATGAGTCGAAAATTTTTGAGCAACCATGACCTGTATCAATATTTACGGAGGACCATATCAAAGTTGACAAGTTTTTTTTTCAATATTTCTAACTTATTTTTTGAAAAAAGTTGAACCATCATTATAGTATCTTACATCGATTACGAAAAATTCATTCGTTTCAATACAAGTTAAATAAAATGATAAACACCCTGCAGAAGTTCCAATCGGAATTGGAAGGTTTTTATTATTTTAATTGACTTGTGTTAAAGGGAATGAATTGATTTTTACGTTCTCCGCCAATCAAACAACCCGTTTCTATACTTTAAACGAACTTTTACTTTAATCCAACTTGATACAACCGGGCCTAACTGACCTCATTTGCACAAAAAATTGGCTTATTTCACTCAAACACTGGCGACACGATCAATTCCACCAACTGTGCGCGTCGCGGAGGAGGAACTTTACGGAACAGCACATAACTCCGCCATTTTGAAATTTTCAAATTAATTTTTTAAATAATAATGTTAACCAACGAAAGCCGTAAACAATTATAATAAAAAGAATTTTATACGTGCAATAGTTATGTGAAAATTTCTTTTTGAATTTCATTGTTTTTTTATACATTTAGGCGGTGTAACCCCTTAATAAGGTTATAAAATTAATATGAGCCATATAAATATACGCCACATTACGCTGCCCCACTTTGAGAAAGGTTGCAAAGCTGCTGAGTCATTTCGCGATTGATTGTTTGAAACGAATCCATTCGGAGCACCGTTATTTAATTTGCAGTCACACATTTATTATTACTGTTTCGCTTCGATCACTTTCGAGAGTATTCCATTGCGATTTTCGCACGCAGGTGCTCCGCCAGACGTCTGTCAATCGGTTTGCAAGTCGCCGGCCACACTGTTTTCGCTACAATTTATCGCTGGTAATGAATCGTTTCTATGTCGCACTTCAACAATGACAATAAACGTCCACAAAATACCGAAAATGTTCTATATTTTGAAACACCTGACATCAACGGTTTACCGAATAACACAGCAATTAAACGTTGATAACATTACAAAAAACGGAACACTAAAACTCATTCGCAAGCTGGCAAATGGCGAAATGCAAGAGAAAGACATTAAATTAATTAATGTATATTATAGATATCACAGAGACGAAACTGTATTTATTATGGGAAAGTAGGTATAGAAGTCATTTTGGGTGTACATAGGACTTATGACCTATCTTTATGGTTGGCTTAAGTGATCACTTTACACAATGTAACATTCGCCATTTCAACCCATGATAGAATATACCATGCTTATTCATTTTTTTGGAAGTTGTATATATGTTCAAATTGTGTGGAGAGCTTTCACATATGAGTTGTAAGCTTAAATTACACAAAATACACGAAAATGATCAACACTACACTAGCACGGCTCAAAACTACCACATTACTAGAGCCAAAACAAAAACAGAACAATCACGACTGATTTGAAACGGATTAAAATTATGCAACGACCTACCACAACAGACCAAACAATTGACTACTAACAATTTCAAAATATAAGTGACACAAATGCTGAAACTCAGTCAAATATTATATAAGAAATGACTTTTTGTCATTATTAGTATATTATTATAAGGAATTATTATGTCAAATTTTATCTATGACCCTAGATAAAAAATTAATAAAAAAAAACGAGCGAGCCTTGAAGTAGTCGCATATGATGTGTAACATTTGACATCTCACAATTAAACATACCAATTGAGCTGCAACAGAAATTTACATCAAAATTTAAAAAAGATATATTTATTAATTAGTAAATACAAGTAAAGAAAATGTATGTGCATTTATTTATTATTGAATTTTGCCGCACTAGGTAGGTACCGTATATACCTACATACGCATTTTGTTTAGAAATGTGTTTGGTCAATTATATGTTTTTATTTATTTTCATAGATGGCCGCTATACATACTGTATGAAAACTTTGAATAAATATTTAAAAATAATCACATTAATTACATAAAATTCGAGAATGTAAATCATCAAGGGTAGTTATTGTTTACATTAATGTAAAAAAAGGTATTTATTGGATAGTTTCGAAGATATAAGCCAAAATATATCAAAGTTACAACATCCATACGCTTGACCCCAGACGCGTAACATATATACCTATAAAATCAGCGTTGAATGTTGAAAGTGTGCGTCTTCGCTGTGATGGCACTTGCTGGACATTGATTTGTTTATAAACGATGATTTTTTGTCCAACGCGCGTGCTCCGCGCGCGCTCATTGGTTAAATGAAATTGGGCGTGTCTTATTTCCTGCTACCCTTTTCAATCCTTTTTCATGAAATCACTGCCACAGATTGCAGGAAAGCGAGAGAAAAGATGTAACACATCAAAAACAATGTTTCTCCGCGCGGCACTCGCTTCGCCTTTTACACAGATCATGTTGGTTTCGCGATGCCTCGAGAACTTTGAAAAAGAATGTCCTAGTTGATCCCAGAGTGCTGTGGAGTCTTCTAGAGACTTTCGATTCACAGAAGATAATCGTTTGACAAATAATATTCTTAAACGGATTCCGCAAGATAAAAAACGACCTTGACGATACAGCACTATGGAAATCACATGGTAATGATTGGCGAAGAGAGACAATTACGAAGAGAAGCTATACATCATGCCGCGATAAACCTGATGATAAATAAAAAGTTTATATCATTGTATTTTTTTGAAATTCTTCAACAACTTAAGACTACCAAAGGAAAAGAAAAACATCTCACAAAATTGTATGATGTATAAAGGTATAAAGATCTTCGATAGATAAGGTATAAAGATCTTCAAAACACGGTGAATAAAACGAGGTTTAAACAGGAGTGCAAAAATGTTATTGTAAAAACTTTTAAATGACAAGATGGAATGCAATATGTTTAAGTGAAATCGTGTATTAGCCCATACAATATTATGTGTGAGACTAAATAATTAAGATAAATAAATTAAATAAATAAAAATCACCATAATAACTTATATATTAGGTATAAAAGCAAAGGCAGCAATATCTAAGCTTTTTAAAAAATGTTTCGAATGCAGTCACCGAGGATTCGATGAAATTTATCATATTTTATGCTATTTAAGACTCCGATAACGGTCACTGAACCCTTTGTATAAATAGTTTCATCTATGTGAGATTTCTATAACTTATTTTGATTGATTGAAACAAATCTTGTTGCTTAATCAATTATGGGGTGCAAAAGCAAGGCCAGCAATATCAAAAAAATAAAAAAATATATTGAATGCAGTCATCGAGGATTACAAATATTAACTGAATTCTAGTTTTTATATATCTATCCCTTCCTAAATCATGTTTCCTCCAAATTGATAGTATGTAGAGAGACTATGTTGAGAAAATCATCTAGACTGATTTATCTGTTTTATTTATTTACAAGTGCAAGATTCCATACACAATGGACTTCTACTAAATTAGCCTACAACGGATGCCAAAAAAATAATTTGATTAATCTGTTTAAACATTTTAAATTAATTTAAACATCAATCAACATTTAAATTTTAAAATTATATATCCCTGTGATAAATACCAAAACTGCCCAGCATCACTACACATTCAGAGGTGTGAAATGGTTCAACGAATTTCCTGTTGAAATGAGGATCGAGGAAAATTATGAGGCATTTTACCTATTACTACTTAATTGTCTATACGTATATTTATTAGTTAATCGTCTATACATTTTATCATATGATTCTCTGTAAATGTAAAATGTAATGATACTCCTCTCCTACACACGAGTCTATGTCACTCACGTAGAAGAAACTGTCCATCATAAGTAACTGTCTCTATCTCATAAAAAAAAAATGTAGAAAATGATCAAATTAGGCCCAGACCTCAAAAGAGTTTCAACGAAATAATCTTTAATTTTTTTGAAGACTTTTAAAGATGGCAGTAACAAAAGTTTGTTTTTTACGATTGTATTTTTTTATGTTTATCTTGTTTAATCATTGAAATCATCACATGGTTTGCATGCGTCTATTAAACTTCTTTTGAAACATGAAATCATTATAGTCTGTCTGTTGTAGATCATTTGATGTAGGTTTATACTTGTGTTTAGAAACTTGTGTAAAGAAAAATCATTTTTTCTAGTTGAAAGAATTGTCAAGAGTTAGCCTAGACAGTTCATTACATTAGTTACTTAAAAAATCCGTCTACATAGGTCTTTTTATATAAGCTTGCAAGAGAGGGGCGTATCCGTAAACTTAACACAATAAAACAATACGCGTAGTACGCACTGCACCCACACTAACTTAATTGCAAGCTTATATGAAAAGAGCTATTAATATATGCACAAAGAGGTAAAGTTTGTAAGTTTGGATGTATGAGGAAATCTCCGAAGCTACTCATCCGATTTCAAAAATCTTTCACCAATATTTAGAATGGACTTTCAGGGTGGAAATATGCTATATACTATGCTGCTAAAATAAAAGGAGTTTTCGTGGTGACCTATTTTACAACTAAAGAATACAACGAAAAAATAGTCGAGCGATGCGTTTTTATGAATAATACCTTAACGGTAAGAGATATTTAAATTCTTTCTATAGAGAAGTTGTAGATCTCAAAAATTTCTACAAAAAAGTCTATGACGTCATATATCTATATATTACGGTTAATACATAAATTGATAAAACATAACTAAAAGTTACTAAAAAGCCGCGCGGGCAGAGCTAGTTGCATTATGAATTGATAATTTTCAATGGCAGTATTTAATTTTCTTTTGACATTGCTGCCTTTTCTTTTCCAACCCACAGTTGTAAAAGGGGGGTAGGTGCCTACGCAGTTTTAGTGAAAAAATTCCATTACGAAATATCTCTGTATGTTAAAGTTAATACAAAAATTAATAAAACATGACTAAAAGTTACTAAAAAGCCGCGCGGGCACAGCTAGTAGCATTATAAATTAGTAATTTTCCTTTGACATTGCCGCCTTTGCCTTTCCACCCCACAGCCGTAAAAGGGGGGAAGGTGCCTACGCAGTTTTAGTGAGAAAAGAATAAATACCTCGCTGAGCAGCCATAAAATCCAAAAAACTCACTGATCGGCCGCCGCCGGCCGACGCGCGGTCACCACTAGCGGCCGCCGAATTTCGCGCGGTCTTTTCCTCGTCCGGCCAGAAAACGGCTCGCGAAATGCGCGGGCCGGCGCGTTTTAGTCGTTTTTATAAGAGTTTGATTCTAGGCGCAACCTTTACTTTCCGAGAAACCCGTTTGGCCGCCGTGGCGTACCGACTGCGGCCCGGCGCGGCGCGGCGCGGCGCGGCGCTCGTAAACACAGACGCTCGGCGGGCGGCCAATCGCGGACCGCGGTCTGACGCCTGCCATCTTGCGCCGTCGAATTATAATAATTTCGTCGTCTGTCCGTCTGTTTGTTTATACGTGCCTGCCAGTGTGGTCGGTGTACCGCCGGCTGACCTACAGTTTATCGAGGCGTATGCTCGTGGCACTTCGAGGAAGGGCCTTCGGAACGGAAGGTTGAGAGATCTTTGACGTAACCTTTAGGCCCTCTGATGCCAGTTATCGGGAAATGTGTGAAAGGATAAGAACGGTTATATTGTAAAAATGGCAGGAAAGACGGGACACGGCACCCCTTGGAAGGTGGACCTACACCTTTCTCCCGAAAAAGGTGTAGGTCCACCTACACCGCTCTCCTAGGAACGATGACCTTATCAGGATTGCAAGAAACCTCGGACTCTTTCGGGAATTTGTGAGGGAGTGAGTGACTCGCTGGGAACTGCTCCGAGGATAGATTTTGCGAAGGACCGTGGATCTGTGGAACTCCATCTTTCTGTGTAACTGTGACGTCTTCATCCCCTATTTTATTTTATTTTTATTTTCATTTATTGGTTTTCTTACAGCCATATAATTAATCAATCTTGAAAAAAACAATAATTGATGTACAGAGTTTTGGGCCAATTACAAGAAAACACATATATACAATCGATAAAAAATAAGAAAAAACATGTCCAATAGTGAGTTTGTGTGAGTGTGTGTATTTGTGTGTTTATTTATTTATTTTGTTTTGGGAAAAGTTAACAGCAAAACAATCTTAAAAATTTTCCACTGAATTTAAAAATTTACTTTAACATACATTAATAGCGAATGGAGAGGGTGGAGGGGAATGTGGGACGGGAGTAGAAGGGAAGATATAATGTACAAATTAGTTTGGGTGCGGTAGTGTAGATATTGTTTGTTTTATGTTTCTTATTGTTGCGTTGAAAATGTCAATGTGGTGATAGTTTGTGTTAAATGAATTTGTGGATCTGTACATAAAGGAGTTTTGTTTTGAGTTGGTCTTACAAAAGGGGAGATGAAAAGTAGGTGAATGTCTGTTATTGCGAGTTGGGATGTGGTAAGATATTCGTTGAAGAAGTTCCGGACTATCAACTAGATTGTGTGTTATTTTGAATAGCATCACCGCGTCAGCTATGTTTCTTCGACGAGTTAGGGTCTGCATGTTAAAAAACTTCGCAGAGTCTTCATTGCTTATATGAGATCTAAATGAACGGGGTCTAGGTATCTTAGGAATCTGTTTTGGACGCTTTCAATTCTATTTTCGTGTACTGCATAACCTGGATTCCACACCTGAGATGCATATTCTAAAATACTACGAACGTATGAGAAATAAAGTGTCTTGAGGGTACTGATATTTTTGAAATGTTTACATGTGCGTATGACAAAACCAAGCATAGATGATGCGTTGGTGACTATATAATCGATATGTTTGTTGAAATTTAATTTACTGTCAAGTATCACCCCAAGGTCTTTGCTTTCGGATTTGGTAGATAATGTAATATTATTAATTGAATAATCATTAGAGAATACCTTTTTATTTCTTGTAAAGCGTACAACGAAGCATTTAGAAACATTTATTTCCAGGCTGTGGGCATTGCAATACGTGTTCAGACGATGTAGGTCATCTTGCAGCCTTCGACAATCTTCTAGTGAGTTTATGGGAGAAAAAATTTTCATATCATCTGCATATAGGATAGTTTTTGAGTTTAGAAAGCAATCACCTATATCATTGATATAAATGTTAAATAGCAATGGTCCCAGCAGACTGCCTTGAGGTACTCCAGATGTTACAACAACAGTGTTAGATTTAAACCCTGCAACCACTACAATTTGACTACGGTTGGAGATATAAGAAGTAAGCCAACGATAAAGATTGCCGTGAATACCTATCTTTAAAAGCTTGTTTGACAGTGTTGAGTGATCAACCCTATCGAACGCTTTACTGTAGTCGGTGTAGATAGTGTCTACTTGTATTCTGTTATCTAAGTTATCTTGGAGGTATTCTACGAAAGTCAAAAGATTTGTGGTTGTAGATTTACCACTAATGAAACCGTGTTGATTAATATTCAAGGTAGGCTTAAGAGCTGGATACAGTTGGTCATAGATTATTTTTTCAAAAATTTTGTTAAATATACAAAGTTTGGAGATAGGCCTATAGTTTTTTACATCATTTTTTTTATCATTCTTGAAGATAGGAGATACATATAGGGAGTGGTGTCAAAATGGCTTCCTGTCCCCTCGCTGTCGCTCTCCCGCTGTAATCCCTCTCTGCCTTGAATCTATATGTATGAGTCTTAGTATTGTCTCTCTTGCTCTTGTACTGTATCCATGTCCTTTGTAACCTGTATTCATAAATCTTAGTTATATATCTATACTACCATGTAACTGAATTGAATATACTAATAAATATTTTATTCCTGCGAGAGTGGGACAGTGATTGGGCTTTGCTTGCATCTCCCTGCTGGGCCGCCCTATACACGGTCCAGCATGGAGATAGCTATTAGAGTAAAAAACTGTCAACCAGGCGACGCATGAGAAGGACCGATATGTCAGCGTAAGCTCATAAAACGGTCCTGGGAAAGTGGTGGGTACCCAATAATCACTGTAATCACTGTCGCCTGCCATCTTGCGCCGTCGAATCGCAATTGTAATGACGTTTGTCCCCGTAATTTCGTTCGAAATAACAGTTTAAAAAAAACGAAATTAAACGGCCAGAGATGGGGCTTGAACCCCGGGCGGGCAAACTCGAGCGCGGAGACCTACGGGAGTTGCCATCATCGCATGTGCGATGATGGCAACTTAAAATGGCCCTTAAAAATAGACAGCAAAGACGCGAGCCATTTGTAACCAAAAAATATTACAGAGCGCAGCTAAAATATGCGGAAATCCGCGATTTTGCGAAATGCGACATACAAGAAATTGTAAGATGGAGCAGGCAGAGAAGGCGTGTCTGGAGGGACCATGTCTTCCCAGAGCCGTGATGCGCGGGATCCCAGAGAGGCGCCAACCGCCAGGGAGACCACCAGAGATGGGGAGATAGCTGGACGTCCTTGTCACAAGACCAGGACTGACCTGTCAACATATCGTAGATCTAACAAAATAAGAAAAAAACAAAGAACACGAATTTATCTTATACACAACTCCTTATTTTATCTATTTCTCAATTAATCACTCGTCTGTGAAACACTTGTTTATCGCTTGTTAACAACATTTTCGAGAAAACTCCGTTCAACTATCGCACTTTAGTAGGAATTTCGCTTAATCTTTCGCTCGGTTATCCACGATTGTCCACACTGTGGGTTGCAGTTCCGTCGTCAACGTCACACCGGTAGGAACGTCAAAACATACATAGTTTCGCCTTTTTATACAAAACACGTTTGTTTTCGAATCTCCGAGATTATTCTGTACATTTCTACTGTTTGCGAGAATTTTCCCGTCTGCTATTTACTTTGATGTGTTCTTTAACCCTAGTTTCGAAGTTTTTTTTGTTTTACCAATATAAAAATGATCACAATCGTTACAACTAAGTTTATATACTCCTGATTTCATAATAGGATTATCGTTGTCTTCGTTATTTAGTATGTACTGGAATTAGAAATATTTTTAGTTATTATTTTTGACAAATCGTTATCGACAAATAAAACTTTCGCCATTGTATATTTATATATTTTGCCTTGGAGTAAATGAATTGTTTTATCTTTATATTTAATAAATTATCTATTAATTTAGTAGAATAACCATTGTTATACGCTATCTGTTTAATAAGATTTAATTCAGATGTATAATTGAGATCAGATAAAGGAATTGTAATTATGAGTTGACCATTTAACAAAAAGTGTGCTGCAACACTGAAGACATTTGGTTTGTGAAAATTGGACCTCCAGATCTCTTACCCGAATTCATATCAAATTATCAATGATGTACAAGATACCCTATACAAAGTATCTGGAATACAAAATGTAAGATACTTTAAAATCAAGTATTTCAAATACCAGATACAAATAACTTTCTGGAATGGTATCTGAAATACTAGATACAAAATACGTATCTTCCAAATACTTTTTAAAGATAAAATCCTTTTGTAAGAAAACACATTTTATTGAATGTAAGTTTATTTTTACTCCCTTTCTTTTAACTCGTAGCGTCTGCTTGCTTGCTTGTCTGACGACAAAACTTTGGATTTTTAACCCCTTTCCCGTGATCAAATCGAGCTGAAATTTTGCAGGCAGACTTGTGGCGATGATAAAAATGATCTAACAAATTTACGTTTTAAAAAAATTAATAACTATGGATTTTCAAAAATTTTAATGTTTTTTTCAAATTGGAATCATTCTATATGAGTAATTAGCCCGACGCGTGACACGAAACCTGATTCAAAGCGAAAGGGAGTATTATAAAAACTTGGTTTTTATGGGTTAGTTTTTTTACGTGAATTATTTACGAATAGAGCGCTTTGATCGCGCAAATTTGACAAAATAAAATATTATATTTTTAAGGTTTTAATTGAGAATTAAGTAAAACCAGTTCTTCAAATATTTTGTCGCTCATTTTTCTTCGATAAGGTCTCATTATAGGTACATTATTGGAAAAAAGTATCTTAGCAATCTTAGTATTTACAAAATACTAAGATACCAAAAGAATACAAGATACAAAATGAATATTCAAAAAAGTATTTCAGATACAAGATGAAAATACGTATTTGTATCTTGTATCTGTATTTCAATTAGATAAGTCACATGTCTGCAAATAATGCCATAAAATTTGTGAAATAAAGCCAATTTCATTGAGATCGGGCCTGGCGTGTTGAGCTTCCCTGCAAATGCATATTAACATAATATGTTGAAAGAATTTGGTTTTGAAGATTATATTATGTTTTCGCTTTCAATAGGTGTACTGTGGCCAGAATATTAATCAGACAGAATTAGTAGATTGCCAATAATGACAAGCAGAAGGCCATCAGAGAAGTCAACACGATGGTAATCTAGGAATCTGCTTGACATTTTGTAATCACTGAAATATTGTATTGTAGTCATCGACGTATTATAATATAGACACGTTATTCCCATACTAGCCGACTTCAAATGTAGCAAATATCGCATTGAAAGAGACAACAAATCACATAATCAAGTAATCACGTAAAGATCAGGTTATTTGAAGTCACGGTGACTAAAATAACATATTCATTCTTTCATTGGTGTAGGTACGATACTCTGTTTCTTTTTCCCGGGACATTTTTTTTGGGCGTAGCTTCGAGCCCGATCACAAAGAAGGTCCGTTCGATAACGAATGCAAGTAAGGTAATTAATTACCTTATTTTTGAGTTGCCAAGATTCCACGCTTGTAACGTATCTACAGTTTATTATATCATTGTTTGTAATCATTTCTCTTTGCAAGGTTCTCTATGATATTAATAATATTTAAAGCGATAACTTTATGGTCAGGCATTTAAGAAAAATGTTATTTATGTTATAGTAGTATACAGCGTTATTTGGAAAACATTAATAACCTAACAGGACTATATTCCTGCCTTGGTTTTGAGTCGCAAATGTTCTAGCAGCCATGACTTAACATGAATAGTTATGAAGTTATGCAGTATCAAAGTTTACACATTTTTCAATATTTCTGACTAATTTTTTACAAAACGTTGAACTATCATTGCAGTAATTTATATTGATTATGAAAAATTCATTCGTTTCAATACAAGTTAAATAAAATGATAAAAATTCTGCAGTAATTCCAATTGGAATGTTTTTCAATTGCAATTGGCAGGTTTTTACTATTTTATTTGACGTGTATTAAAGGGAATGAATTTTTCATATTCGATAAGTTGCTATAATGGTAGTTTTTATCATAAAAAATAAATCAGAAATATGCAAACCTTGATGTCGCATATCTCTATAACTAAAGCCATGTATTCACTAGGGGACAAATCGCGAAACATTCCGCTCGGCATGTCGCATCAACATCTACGCTCATGTTTCGGGGACAATGACGCAGTCATTTGACGTGTACACACCGGGACTCGCATATCTTGTCGCGGAAATGTCACCCGATGAGGTTATGCTGACAGCTGCAGTAACTCATTTGGCGAAAACGGGGTTCCGCGCAATTCGAAATGTTTTTTTGGGTAGCAATTTCAAATTAACGAGGTTTTACTGTGGTAAATTGAATATTATTAAAAACAAGGTCCTTTTTGCAAATAATTATTGTCGCGGAAATGTCGCCCTATGAGGTTATGATGACAACTGCGTATCTGTTTATGTTAATGATTTTATCGAAACGTAAGAGGAGAAAAAAGAGGAGAATGCGATATTATTTCCTGCAAAGAGAAAGAAGGACGGACATTCTATGCGATCTTCGATCGATGAGTTCAAGAACAATTTCCTTTCCCCACATTGTCATCTTGACAGATACAGCGCATGCGTATTCACTTGTAAACATACCACGTGGTACTGACGCTCCGCGTAATGTTGCAGTGAGCTCGCTCGTTGCCATACTGTGCGCATGGCAACGTTGCCACGGCACGTAGAAATGCTGCGCTATATTGTGCGCGCCGTCGCGGAACAGTGCACGACGTTGCAACGTCACGTAGACTCTATGCCGCGCGTGCTGTTGAGGGACAATTTGTCCCCTAGTGAATACATGGCTTAATATAGGTCATGATTGCGTGAATATTTTCGACTCATAATCAAGGTAGGAATATAGTCCTGCGAGGTTATTAATGTTTTCCAAATAACCCAGTATAAACACTAAAACTTACTTTTTTGTGTACCGCTTTCAAGACGTAACCCGTCTCTTCGTGAGGATAACCACTACATTAGCACGTAAATACCAACTACACACCACAACCATGGTATAATAACACCTTTACAAAATACTCTTCTAAGGATTATTGGTATCCTGTGAAGAGTATTTTGTGAAGGTGTTGATGTGTGGTGAAATTTACATGCCAGTGCAGTGGTTGTCCCGACGAAGAGACGGGTCACGTCTCGAAACCGGTAGACAAATAAGTTATTTTTATTGGTTATACACTAACATAAATAACATTTTGTTTTTCTTTATGGCAGACTCTCATTGTATTTCCCAGGATCGAAGGACATGGTCACTGGCGCGGTTAATAAAATCGAACCCAAATGCAAAAGCCACAAAATGATAAACTAATATATTAAAATGGCTTCAAAAACAATACTGCATGCGGTGTACAACATTAGCACAGGTAAAAAAATAACGAAATCCTCAGAAAAATTGTTAAGGAAGCGAAATTAACAGTTTATTTTAAAATACGTTTAGATATGATTTAAAAAACTAACCCATAAAAGCCAAGTTTTTGTTACACTCCCTTTCTTATTGAATCAGGTTTCGTGCCTACTGCACGCGTCGGGTTCATTTCAGTTCATTTGTAGTGATTTCAATTTGAAAAATCCATTAAAATTTCTAAAAATCCAAAATTATACTATAATTATTATTTTATTATACGAATCTGTCTGCAAAGTTTCAGCTCGATTGGATCACGGGAAAATTGTTAAAAATTGATCTGTTTTTCCGGCAGACTACAAACCGCAGACGCTACGAGCTAAAAGAAAGGGAGTAAAAAGATATATCATAGATGACTCATACAGACAAGGCTACATTTTAGGGTGTACATAGGGCTTGCGACCTGTCGTATGGCTGACTTTACGCAATGAAACTTTCACCAATTGCACCCAGACCACCACATCTATCAAATTTTTGGAAATTGTAACATGCGAGCCTTGTTCCATATGTGAGTTGTATTTCTATTACCGCCTCCTGTGGTTAAAAATTTGTCTTTCCCATAAACCAGTACAGATGTCGCTGTTGGTAATGAGACATCATTAATGATTTTTTTGTGGTCGCGTTTGAAATGTCGTAACCGTGCGAAGTCGGCTGCGCGCCGCGAGGCCAGGGTGGCCAGGTGCGTTAATTGGAGCGATAAATCAGAGCGAATAATCAAGCGAAGTACCTAATTGGCGATAATCTGCGAGCCAGTTCATCCAGTTCTCGATGGAATGTTCCAGTGAATGTTAAATACGTGTTACCCAGCGATAATAAATTGTGTTATTTTCGAGTGATATTTACTTATTTATATATGGGAAACTAACAGTACATATAAAGAGATTATACATCATTATTGAACAGTATAAAGATCATCTTACAATTTTCCACATATACTTAGAAATAGTATAATTTAAAGAAAAGCGTTAAGTTTTAATTGTTTTAAGAGAATTTCTACATTGAATAGTTAATTAATCATTAATCCCAATTATAATAATTTCAATTATATAAATTAACTTTGTAAACACCACTTATTTATTGAAAAAATTCAGCATGTTTCGAAGCCAATGGCTTCTTCGTCAGATTTATTTATTTATATATTTGAAGAAGTTATAATAATTTCGTTATCTGGTCCATCAGCGTAACTTCGTATAATATCCTTAACTTTTTTAAAGTAAGTTATTTTTAAATTAATTTAGAAAAAATATTTTTTAGATTATTTTTTTTAAATTTTTGTTTTTCAATTTTTTTTTTCGATTTACGAAATTTTTTTTTTACGTAAAATAATTATTATTCAATAATTTCTACTAAATTTTTTTTCGAAAAATTTTTTTTCGTATTACGAAAATTTTTTCTCTAAATATTTTTTTAGAATTTTGTTTTAGTAAAATAAATAAATACTTATCCTTATTCTTACAGTTAGTTATTAGTAAATCGCTAATTCATTTCCTCCCTAGCCACGACACGTGACGATATTATGTGCACGGGTCAGTCCCATCAATTAATCTCAAGAATCGATCTCTCTATCTATATCGGCTTATCTCTAGATCAAAATCTCACTTTGTGTAAACGATAGGGTATATAAAATAACCGAGAGTGGCGGTTATTTGTAAACTGGTAAAATATTATGTAAATACCATTTTACCGGTACTCGTGGAGGTATTCAAAGGTGAGTATTATGGCATTCAGTCATATTATTGGACATTAACATAAGTTGTGTCCGTTCATTCTAAACGAAAAGAACACAACAACAAAAAAATACGACTTTAGAAGGTTCGTAGGTCGTTGGAATGTTGTTTATTTCTTCCCGGAGATTTGGAGCGAATGAAAATGTACAAGTAAATGATATAAATGATGAACAAAGGAATAAATGATTTAACGCGGCACAGGCCTGCCCGATGGTGCGGCAAGCCGACTGGTGTAGCATCGCCGTGTCCGTAGCTATAACCCTTGGTTCTTATGTGTTTACGTTGCAGGCGACGAGACGCGCGGTTTATTTACGTAAACATATATAATGGTGTCACGTACCAGCGAAGGAGATTTCAGAATGACGACTCGGTGTACTGGTGAAGAGTTATTTTTATTGAAGACAATTTCAATTCATTTCAATTTCAATTGCGAATATATGAATTCGTCAAGACATGTTTCTTTTCGGAAAGCTATTAACATCAAAACTAAAACGACACTTATACAATAATTTCTTAACATATTTGTAAAAAACAAAACTCAATTAAAAATTATAGCAAATATTTTGAAATAAAAAAAATACAACATTTTATACTCGAAATTTATAAATATAAGACATTTAAATTAACGATGCATCAATGAGAACTAAATTTTATCAAAATTTTCATATTAAAAATAATACAGAATTGTTTCTATAAAACTGTAAATATTACATTTGTTTAAAATCGCACAACAACAACATCAAAACATCAAAAATTTGATTTTTGTTATGAATTTTACGAATTTATTGTGTACCTTAATTACTTATTATTATTCGATATAAAAAGTGCAACATATTTTAGGAACAGGCTGTTAAATGAAACCGGGTCCACCCTTCAAAATTAGTGCTAATATATGCAATATACATAGTTAATTAATACTATTAATAATAATTTTACATATATGAGTATTACAATACTTACAGAATATTTTAAATAATGGTCACCCTACGTCTTACCAACACACTCACACATTTTGCGTATTATTCAAAATAGTCCAGAGTATTCGAAGGCCACCCTAATAAAACGTAGGGTCTACCTCCATAGAATCTCATGAGGGCATTATCCGCCTGAGAGGTTGTCTCGAGACAAAAATCTCATCCGTGGATACTGGCATATAAATGTCATCACTATAGACATATTTAGGAAGAATTTTCAATGTGTATATTATATAATATAACTATATTTTATTTAAAATAGATATTAAATTAGAGAAATAACCATTTTAAAAATTACATAAAACTATCGTATATTTGAAAATTTACATGTCATCCTGTCGATTTTCATGTAAAGCTTTCCGTACTATCTTTCACAACAGTCGCTAGATGGTGCGCGCGTAGAATTCTCGAAGTGAATTTTCTTATCGCAAAAATTTCTGTTTTATCGACACCCAGAAACATGCATATCAACATGGATAACGATAAAAGATATTTATTTTATTGTGTGATTATTATTATTTTTAAGAAATATTTCGATAAACTCAAGATTTTGAAATTTTTATTGTTGGGATTTATTATATTTTAACTCCCCTTACTCTAGGGAATACAAAATTGTTATATTATGATGAGAGTTGTCAAGCCGCCTGTCAGTCGTCAAAATTGACGATGCGCATAATGTCATGCCGTTTTCATAGCTAGTAGCAAAAACTTCGGAGGAGTGTACTCTATTCAATTTTTGACGGAAAATATTCGCTACTATTTAGGCGAAGTGTCAACAGTTAGGAATACAAGAAAAACAAAGTTTGAATTTTTTAAATAGGTACCTATTACTGACCTCTGTAAAACGTTGAATTGTCATGAAAGTAACTTATCTAAAATTAAAAATTCATTCGCTTTGATGTAAGTAAAATAAAGTGCAGAAATTAAAGCTAGTGCTAGCTTTTAATTAATATAAAAATTAAACATACCTATTATCTACCAGTATAGGATATGTGAGGCCAAGCAATAAATTATATGTTAAAATGTTAAAAAAATAAGTAATTAAAATTCCTTCCTTCCTTCCTTCGCAGTAAACTGCACACATGATGCTGACACACACATGCGCGCGCTATCTCAGACGTGACTATTAAAGTTCAATAATGATAAAAAATGCAGTACGTTTATTTAAGATCGGGATTTAAAACTATATTTTTTATAATTCTTTTTATCTCGTAGTTATCAAAATTAATAATTTTGATTATGCTGTTCGAGAATGCATATAAACATTTTTAGGTTCAATTTGTTTTATTTTATGGTTTATTTATTCATTTTATTTGTTTCTTAATAACTATTAATATGTTCATTAATTTTACATATTTATCTTATATAATTTTGTCATACATTTTAATGAAATGTAAATATATGAATACATTACGATCGCATATACGATTGAACAGCCATTTAAATGCGTTCGACGTTTGAGTCATCGAGTTTACCGACGCGGTTCGTTATTCCCCCACCAGATGGCCCCAGCGTACAAAAATATTAGGCGCGCGCATGTCAAATGACGATTTGTCATTTTATTTATATTATTACACCGAAAGGCGAATGGGATGCAGGGAGCGTGTTGAAATCCGCGGACGCGATGATATCCGACCATTAGCATCTTATAATTAGACACGTCCGTCTGCATCGCGCCCGGTCTCCGAATCGAAAACCCTCGCGTCCCCGTCATCGAACCGATCGGCGCGCAGCTCCCTGTCATGCTTTCGTTCCTGTTGTCCGCGAGTGCCAGATAGTGGTTGAATATTCCCCAGTGCGAAGCGCGCCTCGTTTGTGATGAAGAGGACGAAACAGCGCTCAGAAGACCGCAGGACTGAAGGCATTGTCAGTTCGTGCGCTGTGGTGCAGTGTTGACGGGCCACCCGCCGATGTACATTGCGTAAGTAGCGTATTTTTACGTTTTTACCGCATAGACATGTGTGTGTGTGTATTTGTGTTTCCTCGCGAGCGGTGACAGCTCGCCGTTCGCGGTTTTGTTGTGTTAAAATACATTTCGCTTCCAGTGACGTTGACGTCGGATGAACATACACGAAATTTGGCAGCCGAAATGCCCTGGCGCGTACATTTTTTGGCAAGAGCGCCCGCGGACGTCGCTCCACGTCTTCGGGCCGTGTTGTTATTATTGTGGGCGAGATCTCGCGTCGCATCTGGCGCCGAGTGAGGTTATGCGCGGCGCTGGTGCATTTATCATTTTTCGCTGGCCAAACGTCATCTCTGATTGTGCATTGTTGATTGCGGCCCGCGCGCCGGTGTTGCCAGAGAGAATGAAAGTGTAATCGATACTTGACGAGGCGGTCGACGAGGAATCGACGCGCCGTTTCTAATATTAACGCTGCACTTTGCGAATGATAACACAATTAAAAATAAATGATAGGATGTAGACAACTTGTTAGATTACTAAGACATTTCTGCCTCAGCTAGAATTTGCAATCTAGAATTTGGTTCCCGCCTTGGAGGCGAATAATATTGAAACCTTTGACGTGTTTATTGTCCTGTCATTGAAATTAATGATGACAAACGAGCCTCTCAAATTGGTGTGGCATTATTTAAAATTAAGGCACATTGTCTATAATCTAATAAATTATGTATTGTTTATTTTGGTAACATTACAATACGAATTAATCTACAAAGGAAAACAAACAAATTGAAAATTCTATCTATTTTGAATTTTATTTAAATGCAGTCGATGTTTATTTATTTTGAGAAAATATTTCTATCCCGTTTGTATCTGTAATGACAAAATAAATACCTGTTACAAAGCGGCAGTTTTGTGACACATTTAAAGCAGGAATTCACCGAAATTAACGAAATCTCTAAAACTTATCCTGACATTTTTAAAAACATGACGATGGAACATCCATCATTCTTATGTTCACCATTATACAGGTGTCTCGAAGCTAATAGCAAAAACTTCAGAGATGTTTTCTTCATTCAATTTTGAGTAGAAAATTTTTTCTACACTTGGGTAAAATGTCAACAGTTACGGAGATAAATGACATCAAAGTTTTGTGTGTTTTTTTTGTTGTTGATATTTCTCGCTTATCTTTTGTGAAACCGTCATGAAAGTACTTTATATGTAATATTAAAAATTCATTTCCTTCCATATAAGACAAATAAAATAATTTAGAACTTTTTAATATTCCATATTACTGTAGTGAGATTTATATAAAATGAGTCAGATATATTGAAAAAAAATACATACTTTAGACATAGCACATAAAGTGCAAAAAATATTTTCCATTCAAAATTTAATTAAGAACACTCTCCCGATGTTTTTGCTTCCAGCTACGTGATATCTGTATAACATTTTTTAACGTAATTATGTGTACATAACCATTGTTTAAATTGATAAATAATCGCTTTTCGTTATCACGAATTTTCGTAATTTCGCTACTTTGTGAAAAATCTCGCCGCGTTTGAGCCCTTTTATGGAGTGGCAACCCCGATTTTATGACAGCGAAATGCGAGGGAAATACGCAAAGCTTTTTGACCGAAATGTTTCGTATTTCGATTTGAATCTTTTCTTACAATCGAAAACGATTATTTTCTTATAATATATACCAACAAAAGAATGCTGTTTGATTCTTGCTGGGATCTTAATCGGCATGTTTTATTGCGAGATTGTGCCTAAATACGTCTTTTAACAGCTTTATTCAGAGTTTTGTATTGTAGACGCATAGATTTTAGTTTCGACACCATTTTGTTTCTAGGCTTATTAATTATATTATGTATTGTCGGTATTGTAAATACTATCATAATGAAATTTTTCATGAATTATTATATAAGAGGTGTCTGAAAAAACTTTGGGGGAGGCTTCCAAACTCAATTTTGAATAGAAAGTATTCTTTGGGTGAAATGTTGACAGTTACGGAGATAAGCGGCATCAATGTTTGCATTTTTTTTTTCAATATTTCCTTATTTTCTGTATAATGTTGGAGTATCACTACAGTAACCTATATGGAATATTAAAAATTTATTCAGTTCGATAAAAGTTAAATAAAATGACAAAAACCTTAAAAAAATAGCTTTTTATAATAAAGCCAATAAATATTCCATATAAGTCACTGTAGTGATAGTCCAACGTTTAACCTAAAATAAATGCACACTTTGATGTCGCTTATTTCCGCAACTGTCGACATTTCACTTAAAGTGTAAAGAATATTTTGTATTTGAAATTAAATGAAGAAGACTCCACTGAAGTTCTTGCTTCTAGCTATGAGACATCCTGTATATACAGGGTGATGAATATCAATAATTATGGAGATGTGCAACCTCAAATTTTTCATTTCTTAAATAATATTTCTGAGTTATTTTTTGAAAAAAAATTAACTATCATTACACTAACTTATATTGATTATAAAAATGTATTCGCTTCTATACAACTCGAATAAAATGCTGAAAACCTTTAAAAAATTATATTTTTTCAATTTTTTAATGGTCTTTATTATTTTATTCGACCTGTATTAAAAATGATGAATTTTTCATAATCGATACAGGTTACTGTAATGATAGTTCAACTTTTTGAAAAAAAATGCAAACTTTGATGTCGCATATCTCCGTAACTATTGATTTTAGGTCGTGTTTGCTTGAACATTTTTAACTCATTATCAAGGAAGGACTCCACCTGTTAAGTCATTGCTACTGTCTATGAGAAATCTTGTATTTAGTGTGTAATGGTATCATGTACGAATATATAAATAAATAATTAAGTTCTATGGGTTCAGGTTTTTGTCAAGAAAATTGATGTAAGATGTAGGAGTGACTCTTTTAATGATGACAGGGTATTGCTTTACCACAATAACTTGGCGTGCGACGACTTTGGAACTAAAGCCCGCCCCGCCCGCACCCGGCGGTAACCCCTCGCCCTGTCATTCAGTTCAATCTCGTATTTGCTCGGGAGCTGTGACATCTTGATTATCAATATACACTGAATTATTGTGTCCAAAACATCCTAAACAGTCTGGGATGGTGCGAGAACAATTGCCAATGAAGTATTAAAGTTTTGCGAAGCTGAAAAAGCAAATAATGGACCGATATTACCGTCTGACAGTTTGACAGATAGAGCGGCCGCCATTACGGCTTGGTCTCTTTAGTGCTGCCCGGCCAAATTTCTGTTAAAGGCTACGACACCGGTCACCGGAAATTCTGTACATTATGTATTGTGTAATAAATTTACACCCTGGTAACTTCTGTTACACGACAGGGACGCCCTCCCTCGCACGCCAATTTATAGTGGCCGCATTCTACCAGCATCAACCTTTGTGGTCAGCACAATATACTATATTGTATGAACGACACATTCTTGTGATGGAAGAAGAATAACCAACTTTATTTATGTGATGTTCTTTAAAAAAAAGACTCGTTTATTTGATGACGAGGCTATACTTACATCATCACGGAAACCAGTCATTGCAATCTGAAGTTTTATTTAAAATATAAGTTTTTGATGAATATGCAGGGTTCGAAAAAATTCGATTTTTATACAAAAAAAAACCAAGTTTTTATTATTCTCCCCTTCTCATTTACTCGTTGAAACAGGTTTTGTGCCTACCCCATGCGTCGGGCTCGAGTCGGGCGGCGCTAAGAAAGGGAGTAATAAAATATTTCGAAAATGTTTAAATTATACTATAATTATTATTTTTTTTAAACATAAATATGTTAGATCATTTTTATCGTCGCCACAAGTCTGCCTGCAAAGTTTCAGCTCGATTGGATCATGGGAAAATGGTTAAAAATCGATCCAAAATTTTTTCGGCAGACAAGCAGATGCTACAAATTAAAAGAAAGGGAGTAAAAGTCGGATTTTTTGATATATATCAAAAATTGGATATACCTATATCCAAACTTTTTTTGATACAAACTCGAAATATTTATGAAATTTATTTTTTTATTTTGTACATGAATTATTATTTATTAAATAAATGATTGCATACTGAAAAAGGTAATATATGCAATTATTATATATAAGTTATAAAAGTTGCTCTTTCTAATGTAGCGCTATGGGAGTTTGTTTCTTTGTGTGAAATAAAAAACGGATTATATGAAACAAAATTAAACTAAAAAACGACGCGAAAAATACAACTAGCGCCATCTAGTAAGGACCGCAGATATTTAAAAAAACCTGTAGCATTTTTTATAATACAACTAGCGCCATCTATTAACGGCCGCAGAAAGATTTTTGGATATATATCAAAAATAAAAATTAAGCCATAAATATCGTGATATATATCGTGATTAGGGAATGCAATCCCGATCCCGCGAGATTTCGAGGCATTTTACGAGATCAATCCCGGATCGAAAAATCGGACAGGGTTGTCGGGATTGATCAGCATTTTTTATATTTTGTATGTTTAACTGTGTACGTCTATAGAACTTTTAGTAAGTAATTAAAACTTATGTTCATGTCACATTCAAATAAAGAAAATAGCTTTGAACAATATTTGCTATATTTTATCAACCTAACATAGCAATAAAAACTACTGCTAAATCTACGCCATTGACTGATTGATGCTTGGAAAAACTCCTACAAAAACTTTAATACAGTGATTAATAATTAACATTTTATTAAAATTGCTGATATAAAATGCAAGGCATTGGTCGTTGCAATGCAACTCTATTAAAAAAAAACACAGACGTATTTTGGATCCCTATCCGTAGAGATCCGCGGGATTGGAAATTCCAATCTTGAAGGATCCTGAAAGGGAAATCCTGACTCGGGATTGCATTCCCTAATCGTGATATATATCCGCGGATATATATCCTCGAACCCTGGTAATAAGCACTTATTTTATTTTAAAATTTGTTAGAAATCAGTTTGTTTCGCGCAAATCTACCAACTTTTTCATCCAAACAGTTAAGATTTTAAATTAAAACCTATATATTACCCGTTTGGGGCCTTTTGGTTCTGATACGAGTTGTTCGTGGGAGATAGCGTCGAGTACTTTCCTCGAATCGATGAAGATACCTGTACAATTACTTGATTTGTTCAATTTATTTTACATGTGAATGTTTTGCGGTTGCGCCTTGTGTGCATATTCCCCCAGTGAAGCCGAATGGGTTCTCATTTATATTATTATTTACTTGACTGTATTGTATTATGGTATCGTATTATTAATTAAGATTTTGATACTGTTGTATTTTGCTATAACTTTGTGGTTATTCATTATGAATATAATTAAACTAGTTAACTTTGTTTACACCACTAAAATTTATTTGGTAAAACCAACCGGTTTCGGAAACGACGTTCCTTCGTCGGGGTATACTTAATACTAATTTTACTTTACAAAAATTATAAACAATCATACTTCAGTGATAAGTGTCCAAATGGGGGTAAATAGTGGGGGGTGCGAAAGAAACAGGTGATAGGGTGAAAGGGAACATATTCAAAATAGGACTGTAAGTTAAGAAAAGGCTTCATTATTATTTATAGCTTTCTTAATCTCTAGGGCCTCTAAATTATTAAGGCGTCTACTTTTACTATTAATGTGAAGAATGTTGACTCCTGTATTTTTATCAAAACTATGGTTACTCTCAATAATATGATTGGCAAATTCGGAAAATTTTGAATTATTTAAGCATCTAATATGTTCTTTAATCCTAATATCAAAATTACGACTCGTTTTTCCAATATAAAAAGAGGGACAGTCATTACATTTTAGGTTATAAACACCCGAGTGAGTCGATTCGTGATGTTTATCTTTAACATTTCTCAAAAAGTAACCAATATTATTTGTTGTATAGAAAGCTGGTTTTATAGAGGGAGGGAGACTTTTCGAGCACTCAATTGAAAAATTGTCAATATATAAAATTCTACGCCATTGTTTAATATGACCAGCTTTCTATACAACAAATATAAGGAACGTCGTTTCCGAAACCGGTTGGTTTTACCAAATAAATTTTAGTGGTGTAAACAAAGTTAACTAGTTTAATTATATTCAAGATTTTTGATATATTAGATAAATAATATATTAGATATTGTTTCGAGTGTTGGGTAAAAATCCCAAATAACGAAATCGTCAGTTTAGAATATGGCCGAATGGTGTTTTTAGGATCTACAGTACGGCCACTGTATGATGGCACTTTTGACGTTTAGACTTACATGAATTTTCGTAATTAATGACAGCTAAACATTGGAGGACAAACGCTATACTTTATTGCGCGAACGCCAGAGTAGTGATGTCCACCAACATTAAATATGGAATGAACGAAATGATTCAAAATGTTATAGGATATTGATTGCCTGTATAATATGCGTAGAATACGCAGAATAAGTATCCAAAATAACACAACAAATCTGACAGATCGATTGTGCCCTCTAAATATGATCTTTTTCTATGGCTTTATTAGAGGGCAAAGAAAACGGCTACAAAACAATAAAAGACGGATCAGATCGGCTGATGTTTTTTTGTCTCTTTTTCTCTCATGTGTCGCCATATTGTTAAAACTGAGTAAGCTCTATTTTACCACGTATAAAGGTTTGGTAAAATGCTTTATTATCCCTCTATATATTGTAGATACTCTAAGGTTTTGACAGTTTTGTTTTAACGTTGTTACGGAAAGAACGAATGAGTGCACGCTGTGATTACGATATTATTTTTTACCCGGCTTTAGATTTTGGACATTGATACTTTTATATTTGGACCCCTGCTCGTTAATTTGGACTTTGTGAAATGTGTTTTATTATTCTTCTATAACCTTTTTTATGTACAAAGACCTTCTCAACTCACACCGTGCGACGAATTTTTTTTTCGACCGAATTTTTTCGTCGATGATTTTAAGTGTATCGCAACACTATTACGATCTGTCAAAAATGCCATCTTGCGATGGTTCGAGTATAGGATTCTTTTAATGCTTCAGACGCGAAGCTGCGCCCTTCGTCAGGGCTCGGTTCTGGTGCCAAGGGCGCCTCCCTCGGGAAGCGTCCGGTAACGCGTCATCAGGGCCGATCGTCACAAAGGGCAGCGTGACCCAGATAGCGCCGCCTGCCCCAGCGGTAGCCATGGCGACGGTGCATCCAGCGGCCGGGGAGCGGGTGGGGGAGGGGAGGGAGGCCTGACCCGCGCGCGGGAGCAGCTGATTCCACGTCCCGACAGGAGAGCACGGCCTCCGATTCGTCCCGGAAACGCGTTTCGGCGTACGACGAAAAATGGGTCAACGAGACCCGTTCGTTGCAACGATATAGCGCTTGTTCAGACACAGCGGGAACCGTGCCGTTTCAGAATCGCGTGAGATCCGTGCGGGTCTCATTTACCTAGGTTTGTATGTGATCGTTCAGACACAACCGCTGCGGTGCCCGCAACCCAACCGCTAGAAAATAGACCCGCACGATCCTATTACTATGGGGCCTTACGAGAGCGTTCAGTCGCGTTGCGGGCACCGCACGGTTCCATGTCACAACAGGAGCACGCGTGGATTATATTCTCTTTTCTATGGTTATGGATCGCTTTGACACTGAACTTTTTATTAATGAAGTGGAGAAAAGACCTGTAATATGTGATCTTCAGTGTGAGGCTTACTCAAATACCAAGAACCAAGCTTGTCAGGAGTTGGTGGAGGTATTTGGAAATGATGGAAAAAAAGAGTATTTTAGAGAAGTAGGTATTTATTCACCTAAAATGAACTGACAGAATGATATTTATGTGTCTTGCCATGGAACACGGCCGTCGTTAACAAAGTAATAGCGAATATATCTCCGATATTCAAAGATGGGGAACGGCACCAGAACTGTCAAACTGACGTTTATTTTCGCGCGCACAAATCGTTTTTTAACCGCGGCTGTGTGAACAGATGACACAAATCGCGTGTTTTGAAACGCGATTCTGAAACTGAACGGTTCCCGTTGTGTCTGAACAAGCGCATAGTTCACACCAGTTTCTAAAGTCATCAGTGCCGATCAATCGGCGTCTGTCCTCTTCGGACCCGGTGTCGCCCGTTGGAGACGGATCGGTGGGAAAAAAAACTCTCAGATCCAATGATATAACATAATTATCCTATGGCATAATTGGATGGGGAGGGGAAATTTACTTTCACTGAACATTGAAAAAACTAAGTACCTAACATTCAGTCCAACAGAAGCTGGTCAACCTAAAGACATCATAAATTATCCAATACAGTTACACAGCTGTAGTTTACCAAATAGATGCAACTGTATATGTCTTGAAAAAGCATGTGATATAAAATACCTAAGAATTACGAGTATAATTGACAACAAACTCAATTGGCAGGGACACATACAAGATCTCTCTAATAAGGTTAGGAAAACGGGATACATATATAGAAGTCTGAGAAATGTGGTAGATATTGTATCCCTCAGGACTATATATTATTCCATCACTCAATCCCTATTATCCTATGGCATAATTGGATGGGGAGGGTGTGTCAGATCAGTCATGGATCCGCTGACGAAATCACAAAAATGCGTCATTCGCGTAATCACCAAGAAATCGAGAATGTTTCCTTCAGATGATTTGTTTGGAATGTTTAACGTTCTTGACCCGAGACAATTATACCTTAAAGCCGTACTTGTAAAATTCCACAAGGACAAGGTAAATTTTAATCGTACACAACAAACACGGGTTACGAGGCTCGCAAATACAATTAATTTCGAGGTACCTAAAAGGAAAACGTCTTTAATTTCATTGTCCCGCTTGTTTTTAACAAGTTACCTAATTAAACTAAAGAAATAACTCTTTTAATACTCTTAAAATAAATAACAAACCTTTTAAACATCATAATACTAAGTTTATAAAAATATCGGGTAGAAGGTATGCTGAAGAAGTGATCCGCCCTTGACCTCTGAGTTGGCAAAAACTGATTTATATAATTTATAGTATACTTTAATATAATATTTATTTTTGTAACTACTTAAATTCTTATCTTAATTTTGTATGTGTATTTTCTTTTTATTTTCTTTTATATTTGGGTATTCCTATGATTTACTTTATTATTATTGATCTATTTTCATTCTTACGTTTATACTTTCTTTAATTGTCATTTGTTAATGTTACATAAATATCATATGAGAATAACTGCCACAGAACAGGTTTTTCACCTAGTGTGGCAGTTATTAGTAACTTGTAACAAAAAAAAAAACTGTAGATACGTTACAAGCGTAAAATCTCGGCAACTCTAAAGTAAGGTAATTGCCTTACTTGCATTCGTTATCGAACGGGCCTTCTTTGTGATCGGGCGCGACGCTACGCGGAAAAAGGAACAGAGTATCGTACACTATTGTAAGAATGAGTGTGTTATTTTAGTCACCGTTACTTCAAATTACATGATTTCTCTGTCTACACGCAGAGCGTTTGTGAAATAAGATTTGTTGTCTCTTTCAATGCGATATTTGCTCCATATGAAAGCCGGCTAGTATGGGAATAACGTATATTATAACTATATTATATATAACTATATTATATATAATGCGTCAATGCTCAGATCAATGTTTGGCACTGTATCCTTTTGCGTATTACATAGTCATAAATAATAAAGTTTTATTACTTTATAATATGTATACTGTTTTCTTTCTGCCTTTATATTTTGCATTATCGTATTTACTTTCGTTTCTTATTGTATTTTCTTTTATACTATTATTTTTTTATGTATAATGATATGTTTTTTTTTCTTCTTTTAAATAAAGACTTTTGACCGGTGCAGCACGGTCCTGTTGAAACAAATATCAACCTGGTGTCGATTGAGTAGGACCGATATGGAAGCTTTTGCTCTTAGAACGGTCCTGGGTAAACAGTGGGTACCGTTCACTGTATCCTTTTACAAATTAGTTAAGCTATCCATCAACAGATATTACTAGTGGTATGTTAAATCCCAAATTTAAAATATTTTAAAAACTGTAAGAATTTTGTCGTTATAGATGTATATGTAGAGCGGACCGATTATGATTATCCTTTGAGTCAGAGAAGATTATTGGTCACATGATTATTACATGTTTAATACGTATTCATTACCAAATAAACACAAGCATAGGCAGTATATAAAAAAAAATGAATGTGTTTTTTGTTTTGAAAACAAAATATCTGACAATTAAGTCGTTTTGCAATAAATAATTTCTCGAATATCATTTTAATTCGTTTTTGGTACGGTGACAAATAAAAATGTTCACAAAAAACGATCGAAGCATCCGTGACTCGCATGTAAACAGAATCTTACAACTGACAAGATTTGAATGTGGCGTCGTTAGTTCGGGTATCGCATTTCCGCTACATGCTGCGTGCGTAACTTCCGTTTCAATAAAAAAAAATCCCCGAATCCACCTAAAGAAATGAATATAGCTTTGGTAAACAACAACCAACTCTGCGTCTGCCATCAACCATCATTCTCATCCACGCTTCGCGGACCACACGACACCTACGCAACACCGTGACGTCACACACCGCGCTCAGCTGTCTACAGACACCTTCAGCGGCCTTAGTCAGGCCTTATCAGCTGAGGCACGGAGAGAACTGCATATCCGATCACTCCATTGTAATCTTCGCTCAAATTAAAACTGACTAAAAACGATCCATAAAGATATTTTACACAACTTTCATAAACAGTGGGAGCCGGATAACGGCCACCCCATACGAGAATAATTAACATGTTTCAGCAGGGGGCTTATAAATTAATTTGTAATGATAGTAATAGTTTTTTTATAGGTAAAATATTTAAAAACGTTAGTATTAAAATTAAGGAGCAATTGGACAACAATAGTTATATGCAAACCAAACCCACCCAAAAAAAATTGAGCTGAGAAAATGGCTTCAAAAACTTGAACTTACCGAAACCTAATACGACGATATTTAATTCATTATTATATATTTTTTTTTTTGCATAGGGCTCATTGTAGAGATATTTTTTAATACATATTTTTAATGTAATTATAAGAAGAAACTTTTATTTACGAAAATATGGCGCATATTACAGGTATGTCTAAATATACGAAAAACAGTTATTATTTTTTTCTATGTAGGTTCTCAGGCGGCTGAGACTTACGGTCAATATATTCACTGAAATGTAGGAGGCCGCTATAGCGTTGTTGGATAACGCGTCTGCCCCGGATAGGAGGAGATCCGTGGTTCGAATCCCGGTAGCAGCCAAATATAATATTTCGTAGATTTGATTTTCTGAATGTCTTTCTAATTCATTAATAAATTTGGTTTTGAACTTCTCAGAACTTTGTTCTAAAACATTGCAACTTCACAGTAACAATGTGTTCTTGTATATAAGACATTGATGTTTTATGCTAATATTTTTGTTTTCCAAGATTTTGTAAATTTGAAGCCGCAGAAAACAGTCGAACCATTTTTTTTTAGTTTTAGAGTTAAAAATATTAAATTTAGGATAAACCACATCACTAAGAGCTTGGATGTTTCAGCAGTATAAAGATGTTGTATTGAGCTGTCCGACTCATTTTTAGCACTTTGTAGGTTGGATGCTTTCTGCATAACTACGTCCAATCAAGATGTTTACGAAACAACAAATAGCTACTGACTAGTCGATCTTGTTTCTTATAAATTTTAAGTCTTATCTAGAATTCAGCACATTATAAATTAGTAATGCTCGATGACTGCATGCAATTTATTTTTTTTGGATATTGCTTCCTTTGCTTTTACACCCCACATGTAATAGTTACGTACTATTCAAAAAGTTGGAATGAGCTTCGAGAATATGTTTACATTTATATCTAAAAATTTGAATTTCAATAACTTTTCTGAATTTTCTACTGACTAATTGACAAGGTTTAAGAAATTTTAGAAATTATAAAAAGTGTGGCAAATGTGCATGACCGTCAACTTGAATCTGTTGCACCGGGTCTGGTCCATATCCGAGGCGAGGATATCTCTGCACAGGCGAGACTCATCTCCAGGTGCTGCGCTGTGACCTCCCCCTGTCTCACCCCCGCAGCTGTGGTTACCCCCCCCCTCCACCCCTACTTCCACCAGCGAGGGTCAGTGGCACCGTGTCCCGGCCTCGACGCGAAACCAGGATACGGTAGCAGAGCTATGTCTTTATTTAAAAGTTAATTCGTAACGTGCGTGATTATTACTCACTTTATAGTAACTCGTGGCGTCTGCTTGCTTGACGAAAAAATTTTTGGATCGATTTTTAGCCCTTTTCCCGTGATCCAATCGAGCTGAAACTTTGCAAGCAGACTCGTGGCGATGACCAGGAAGATCTATCAAATTTTCGTTGAAAAAAAATTAATACATTTTTGGATTTTTGATCAGCTTTGATGTTGCTCTCACGGCGAAACTATCTATGACGGTTATTTTTTGCTCTGATAGAAGTTCTACATTTGGTCATTTTTACTCCCTTTATCTGTGGCGTCTGCTTGCTTGAAGAAAAAACTTTAGATCGATTTTCAACCCTTTTCCCGTGATCCAATCGAGCTGAAACTTTGCAAGCAGACTCGTGGCGACGATCAAGAAGATTAAAAATATAGATTTCGTTAAAAAAAAAAAATTTTGGATTTTTCAAATTTTTAATGGTTTTTTCATACAACTTACTAAGTTGTATGAAAATATTTCAACGCGTCTGGTAGACACGGAACCTGATTATAGTATAATTTTGGATTTTTGGAAATCTTTTATTACTCCCTTTCGTAGCGTCGCTCGACCGACGCGTAGGTTAAGCGTCTAACCAGTTTCCACTAGTAAATGAGAAAGGGAGTATAATAAAAACTTGGTTTTTATGGGTTACTTTTTTTCCGATTAGAATTAGTACAGCGTGCAATTGTGAAAACATTGAGTAGCAAATGAATATGTATTGTAACGAGATGCTAAAAAGAATTTACTGTCCGAACCCCTGGTAATGTCACTAGTCACAACGCCATCACAGGATATAGAAAGTTTTACAATTATTCACAACCTTTAGAAAACGTCTAGAAACTCCTAGAATAACCGAGAAACGACAAGGACCTTCTCCTAAACACTGGAATGATCTAGGAAGCAAGAAAAAAACAGCATTCTGAGAGTTCTGTCGTCGTGTTTAACGGTTCGATTCACTGCGAAGTCGGCCGTGAGACGCGAGACGACGCCCAGGGTGGCCAGTCGTGTATTGCGAAGCGGCTTATCGAGCGAAGTACCTAACTGTGCGAGATTGAATGTTCTACAACGCGTTACCCAGCGATATTAAAGTGTTCATACACGAGTGATGTATTGCGAAGTAGTGCAGATTAAAAAATAGCGTTGCAAAATTTTGCAAAAATGTAATAAATGTAAAACAACCTGTAAATTTTTGTTCTACAACCCATCGTCATCTTGCAATAATAGGTAATTTGTGATTAGGGGGGGGGGGGTAAGGTTAATTCGGTGAAAAAAAGTCATGTCTTTGCTGCTCTCGAACGACTGAAGATAGCTAGCGCAAGAAAGAGGATGTGGGGGTCTAGCAACTCCATTATGCAAGCAGCTATGTGGCTTGACTCCCCAATGCATAAAAGATGGACACTAATTATGCAACAGTGACTGTTCTCAATTATTTTTTATGTATTTATCTATTTACTTCCTTTCTTTTAACTCGTGGCGTCTGCTTGCTTGCCAGCTTGCCGTCGAAAAAACTTTGAATCGATTTTTAACCCTTTTCCCGTTATCCAATCTAGCTGAAACTTGGCAAGTAGACTCGTGGCGACGATCAAGAAGATCTATCAATATATTTTCGTTAAAAAAATTAATAATCGTAGTATAATTTCGGATTTTTAGAAATTTTATTGATTTTTTCAAATTGGAATCATTAGAAAACTTTGATTTGTGTATCGCGGAATATTTTCTAAATTCGAATTACTCCGTCGGTATACATAATAGGTACTTCACTACGAATGTCGAAAATCTAAATTGACTGACAAATGTTTTGAGAATTTAATCTTTAAAGCATCAAAGCTTATCAAATGCTTATCAAAGCTCAAAACATCTGACATTTTAGAAATATATTAAATTACTGTAAGTTTAGTGTTATGTTATATGTTTTAATTCGTCTTTAATTGTTGTTATATTTTACAAAGAAAGGGAGTATAATAAAAACTTCGTTTTTATGGGTTAGTTTCTTTTAATTTTTTTTTTACTTTCTATTTTTAATTGCGACATGTTTTTATTTATTATTCTACTTGTATGTCTGTTGTTGGTTTTCTATTTTTAATATCTATATGGCGAGGTGAGGATTTATTCTCAACAAGCTGAAATAAAGACCTTTTATTATTATTATTAAAAAAGCATGTCTTCAAAAGAAATTTTTTTTTATTCACTTGTTGGATTTATGCGCATGTTTAACGCGCTGTGTGCGCCTTTATCAACTAATTCTTGAACCAATGGAATCGATCGACACACTCGCAGCGAGTGAACCATGACGAATCTTAGTACCTACACTAACGAGGATGGAGCGATAAAATTTTATAGAGCGAGCCGTAAAAAAATCGGTAGAATGCGATATTTTTTGATGTGTAACGTCTTTCCTCTCGCTCTCCTGCAATCTGGCAGCGATTTCCTGAAAAAGGACGGAAATGCGTAGCAGGAAATACGACGCGCGCAATTTTATTTAACCGATGAGCGCGCGCAGCACGCGCGATGGACAAAAAATCATCGTTTATAAACAAATCAATGTCCAGCGAGTGCCATCACAGCGAAGACGCGCACTACCAGCCGATGCTTCTGATTTTGTATATATGTTGCGAGGCTGGTGTCAAACGTGTGGATATTTTGATTTATATCTTCGAAACTATCCAATAAATACATCTTTTTTTTAAAAAAAAAAATTATTTGCAAAAAGGACCTTGTTTTCAATAATATTCAATTTACTACGGTAAAACCTCGTTTGCAATTTGAAATTGCGCCCCAAAAAAACATTTCGAATTGCGCGGAACCCCGTTTTCGCCAAATGAGATATCGCAGCTGTCATCATAACCTCATCGGGTGACATTTCCGCTACAAGATATGCGAGTCCCGGTGTGTACACGTCAAATGATCGCGTCATTGTCCCCGAAACATGAGCGTAGATGTTGACGCGACATGCCGCGCGGAATGTTTCGCGATTTGTCCCCTAGTGAATACATGGCTTAACGCCGCACGTTACGGGACACCTGATTTGCTGTGAGCACGTCTCAAAACCAGCCGTGCAATGTCAAAAATCTCGCCCGCCGCGCCGCACACTGGGTCGAAACCGTAATTTGAGGGACTTTGATATTGCATCTCTCCATAACTATTGTTATTAGGCCATGGTTGCTTGAACATTTTAGACTCATAACATAGTCGGGAATCTACCGGCCAAGTTTCCGCTGCTAGCTCTGGTACACCCTGTGTATATATCGTAAAACTACTATCTACAATTGCAAAAAAATAAGTTTGCTGTTGTATTATTAAGTGTTCATTTAGTTAGTTTTTAGTCTAATTTTGTTGGGGTTTTTGTTGATTATTTGTGATATAATATACTTGTACTCACTATTTCATATTTAGTCTGACATAAATGAAATTAAGGAAATAAAAAATAATATTATAAATATATACGTTTTTTTATTTTTTCGATCCATTTATCTGGTAGAGTTGCAAGTTTATGTACACGTTAATAGCATCAAACGATGGTAGACTAGACGAGGTATGAGAAAAAAAAGGTTTCAAAGCGGGGTCAGTCACCACTTGGCAGAAATTTAATTTCATTTGATCCGCTCCATACGAAAAATACAAAACTTTTATTTTTTGCCCAAACTATAAAGTTTAGGAAAAAGTTTCATAGGACAACTATTGATGACGTTAATGAGCTGTTTCCATCCGCATAAAGAAAAAAGAAAGTTGGTCCCCAAGTCCCTCAAATTACGGTTTCGACCCAATGTGCGCCGTTCCGCTTTTGTTCGCCGATTGCCCCATCCCTTGGGAGCCCGGGCCCGCCCCCGGCCCCCCGACTTTATGCGTCTGATGCACTCCGCCTCAGTCCGCCGCCGACTGCCGCGGAGAGAGGTCCGGCGCGCGTGGAGGCCCGTCGCAGCCTCCGAGACTGCATCCGTTGCACTCAAAATATTTCAAAATCGACCGCTCTCGGGGTGCGTTTCCCGTCTGTGCGCCCGCGTCCGTGCATTTTTGTGCATTTCCCGCCTCGCGAGATCCGCGAAATGCACTTTTCCCGAACTCCTTTGTGCCCGCGTGTCTTGTCGGATGTTCCCGGTCTTGTCTAAGGTAATTATTGATAATTTGTAACTCTTTCGCAACGTAATAACGAAAATGATATGTATATAAGGAATAATCCAAGATGATGGTCCCGTTGTTCGTACAATGAAAATAAGTATTTCACTGTATAATTTAACATCCTGTTAATTTAATCTAACTAAAATAATCGTAATCTAAATTAAACAAACCAAACCTATAACCTAACCTAACCTAACCTCATATATTGCTTATGAAATGTCAAAATATGCGGTGCATTTTTGGGAACTTTAAAGTGTAATATCTTATTTAATACTTACTATTTAAACGTAAATTATCTTTCATTTTGTTATTAGCACATTCAATAATATAGTGAAATACTCATTTTCGTCGTATATGCAATGGGACCATTATCTTGGATTTAGCCTGTATATAAATATATGAGAGTGTAAATAGTTGGTAATTAAGGTATTAACTTGTATCCTAACATATCTCACATTATACTAATGTAAACGTGTTAAAATAAAAGACGTCAATTGTGACAGTAGCGAGTAGGACATAATAAAGTATACGTATTACCCGACTTTATTTATATCCTGCATCGCAGTAGTGAATCAATATTCGGTTATTAATCAAGTATTAATTCAATGTTGCGTCGCAGAATTGTGTTCACTTTTGGTCTTAGGTGATACAGAGACATGATAGATGTCGATGTTGGTGAACAGGTCGTTGTAGTTGTATCTTAGAAACGGACTCATATGAAAAATAATTTGTAAGAAAATCAACTAGACGATTGCAAAATGACTTCTTCAATATGAGCAAGATGATTTTGTGGTGACTTTATCGTTTTCAATAATTATTTCGAATTTTCTAATCAACTTGAAATGGATCATTATTTTAATACTGACAATTGTATACAAGTAATACTAATTTTGGAAATAAGAAAATGTGTTTTTTATTTATTTATTTATTTCTTTGGGAATATTAACAGTGTAAATAGATAGTAGTGAACTTATTAACTTATATACTGATATATCTCACATATAAATAATTTTGAAGTTGTACATAATAATAATATAGACATAAGTAGTAACAGTAGTGAGTAGAACATAATAAAGTGAGTAACAATGTTAAAATATACGTATTAAGATAAGCCTAACTTTATTTATATCTTGCATCGCAGTATAGAATCAATATTCGATTATTAATCAGGTATTAATTCAATGTTACGTCGCTTTGATAGTAATCGAAAGTAAACTGCGTCGCATTGATAGTAAATTGAATTTTATAAACAACCTGGTCTATTTTACAATTAGTTATATTTTAAAATTGTTTTCTTATTAGTGCTTAATCATTTATTCATCTCTCATATATTTATTTAAATTTTTTATATTTTAATATTTTTAATATTTAGTTTACATTATATCCTGACCTTTGGACCTGAAACATGGTGGTATTTTCAATATATAAGCTGTGAAAACAAAGTTTATTCTTGTTTATATTTAAAAATAATTTTTTCTACGAGGCCCAAAAAAATGGGGCAGTTTTATTAATGACCATTACGTATTTGGTTAGGTAATTTGTTAATATATTAAAACATTGCTTGTTGGTCTTGTGGTTAGGACTCTCGCCTCGCGATCCAAAGGTCGCGGGTTCGAACCTCACTTCGGACCAGCAAGTTAGTCCCGTTTTCATTGCACAAGCGTTTAGCTTAGTTTGATAATAGTAAGAATATTTATGTGACACGCATTCCGTGTTCGCATGTCTATTTAAAAAATATTTATTCTGTGTCGTTTTAGTAAGAGATGTGTATTTAAAATATATTAAACCTAATGAGTAAACCTTAACTTGAGAAACAAAAATGCGATACAAAAGTAGTGATTTCCGCGTGTTTGAGTTAAGATTAGCGTAATTAAGATAAATCATAGAAGTCTCCCAGGAACGAAGCTACGAAACATGAGAATTGTGAGGTTACGTTTGCAATAGGTAATCCGTTAGAAGCTCTGTCAGACCAGACCGCCTGTATGAGAAGGCACCGGAGAAATCACTTTTCTAAAGGCATTGCAGAAATCGGACACTGCAAATAATGGTGTTTAATTTGAGAGATATGTGAAAATATGCAAATCTCTTTATTTGAATATCTACACCTACATCTCGTTTCTTTTTTATTTTTATTCTCGTCTGTTAAGTGTTGAGATAACAGTCTTAAGATCCCAATATTGCTATTTTCAGAATACGGTCGTATATGCGTCATTTTTTTAATTTTATGTTTCTGCAGTGCATCTACGTTTTTTAATAATAAATATTTTTTAAGTTAAGCTGCGCGTAGATCGCACTATCAAATAAAGTGTGGACAATTTGAATTTCACGGGAGTGAAGTAGAAATTTTTATAATATTTTAAAGATAAAAAAAATAATGTCAATTTTTAACGAATTTATAATCAAATTAGCTGTAACCCGTCAAAAATGACGTAACATTGGTTCGCGTCTTTGCTAATCCCTCGGGTATATTTATACAACTTACTTTTCATCTCCCCTTTTGTAAGACCAACTCAAAACAAAACTCCTTTATGTACAGATCCACAAATTCATTTAACGCAAACTATCACCACATTGACATTTTCAACTCAACGATAAGAAACATATAACAAACAATATCTACACAACCGCACCCAAACTAATTCGTACATTATATCTTCCCTTCTACTCCCGTCCCACATTCCCCTTCACTCGCTGTTAAAGTAAGTAAAAGTAAATTACTACTAATTCAGTGGAAAATTTGTAATTGGCACAATTTTAAAAACCATTATTTTATATTTGTTAAGATGTTGATTTGCTGTTAATTTTCCCCAAAATAAAATAAATAGTATCTTTTTTGGCGGTCCACGGAGAAGCGGCCGTAGCAACATTGCTGGCCCCCCATCACCGGCCGTTTAATTTGTTTTGCCGTGAATTCGAATGAAATTACGGTCGTTACACTAAGTTACGGACGGACAGACATCGAAATTATTATGCTTGAAATAACACAAATCCACTTGACAATATTTTTTTATGTATGTTCTGAGAGCACAATTACCGGATTTGTCCACAGATAAATTATAGAAGTCTCACAGGAACGAAGCTGTTTATATGAGAAACGTGTATGGAAGTCTCTTATACGATGGCCTAGGGCTCACAACCTGTATGAACTGGCTTAAATGATCGCTCTACGCGGCGTTCATCAATTCTATCGTGAGAATATCCAGACATTATCAATTTTGTAAGTTAATTTCAATTGTCGATGACCCCCCTGTGGACGATATCCAGTAACTGACAATTGACAAATTTGATCACACTAAAAATATTGATAAAATTTATCCATACTAATTGGTATATAAAGAGGTAAAGTTTGGATGTAGGAAGCTACTCGTCTGATTTCAAAATTTTTTTCACCAATATTTAGAATAGACTTTCAGGGTGGACACAGGCATATACATTATGCCGTTAAAATAAAAGGGCTTTTCGTGGTGACCTATTTTACAACTAAAGTCGACGAAAAAAATGGTCGAGCGATGCGTTTTTCACAAACGATTCCTTAAGGCTGGACATTCACTGCAAATGCATATTTCGACGTTTTTTTTTTTTTACGAAAATGTGTGTTTTTATTATTCATTTATATCAGAATGTATATTGTAGACTGCATTTTTTTAGGGCAATAACTTAGATAGAACCTTTGTTTTTATATAAAAGTAATAAACTGAACATTATTTAAGAAAATATAAGCATTAATCGACCGGCCGCGGACAAAAAAATCGTTTTTAGTGTGCTAGGCGGAACAAAGTTTTAATGAATATTTATATGTACGCATAATATGTTTTTTTATACGTATAAAGTTTACTTCATTATCTGGGATCCGTACTTAGATAATTCAGAAATGTTCATTATTAACAAAGTTATAATGTTTTAAATTTGCAAGAAATTTTTACGTTTTTTGTTGATTTTAAAACGCTTGTTATTTATATAAAGAGATAATAATAATAATAATAATATTTGGATAATTTATATAGCTCCGTTTTCGCGAATACTCACCTCAAGGGCGCTTAACACAGAAAATTATCTTACAAAACAACTTACTGCTAAAAAAACTTATTTTATATTACTTATTCACTAGGTGGCTTGCAAGAAATGGAATTAACGTTTAATACTATAATAGTTGGGAGTGCCTGAAAGAATTAGGTGTTTTCGGGGAGTGCACACTAGTGTGGAAAACATTAGCTAGTGTTGTAGTAGTCAAATTGTGTAGGTTTTTATAGGATTGTCTAAAAAATGCGTCTTTAGTTGTTTTTTGAACTGTGGTAAGCTGTCTGTCTGTCTCAGTTTATTAGGTGTTTTGTTCCATAACTTTGGTCCAGCCACCGCGAAAGCACGATCACCGATATTAGTTTTGTGGAAGCGATTTACTTCACTTAACCTATTTGTGTTAGATCTTGTTTCTGAGCGGAATGTTAGTTGTCTGTTACTTGCGGAAAATGGAATGCAGAAGTCGGTTATGTATTGAGGGGCCATGTTGTGAATACCCTTGAATATTATAAGACAAAGCTTATATTCAATCCTCTCCGGATATCTGAGCCAGTGAAGGTTTTGAAGATGGTGTGCGATATGCGCAAACTTTGAAACGCCGGTAATGATGATTTTAAAAAGTATATTCTATTTATTACCGTATTTTGAGGCTTTACTCGCTAATTAAAAGTTAGTTTTTTAAAATAAAAACACCTTAAATATTATTTTAAAAAAAGAAATCCAAAGTATGAAATGTGCCAATAAATGACGTAATTATAAAACAGAATGCCGTCGGCAGCGGCGAATTATCCACGGAATAGGAAATGGCGCGTTACCCACAATAAACAAAATTAATTTAAAGATTGTGGAATGAATTTTGTTTATCGATTTGTTGAAAACTTTATCTACTCCCCAACAATAATATCCAAACCTTCTTATCCACTATTTTTTATTTATTTATCTTCATTATTTAGTTCCACACATAATGTTGTGTGGGCTGGTATATGATTTCTAGACATATAAGGAGGTTTACACTGCATTCCATCTAATCATTTAAAAGTTTTTACAATAAAATTTTTGGACTCCAGTTTAAACCTCCTTATATTCTCCGTGTTTTGAATTTCCTTTGGCTGGCTATCGAAGATTTGTATACCTTTATACATCATACAATTTTGTGAGGTGTTTTTCTTTGGTAGACTTATGTTGTCGCTTCCTCTCGTATTGTAAGAATGAAAATCCTAATTCAGCTTCATCCTGTCATCAAAGTAACCGTGTTTAATTATTTGCACCATTACATTATTCTTTGATTTACGGTTTATAGTCCTAGGTCACTCAACATTTTTGTTATTTTAGTTCTCCTGTTACACTTCAGTATTATGCGCATCGCTCTGTTTTGTACTATTTGTAGTTTCTTTAGCATTCTTTCGTTGCTTATAAATAATATACTGGAACAATAATCTATGTGCGGGAGAATCATTGTATTGTATATTAACAAACCTTTATTTTTATTTATATATCATGTTATTCTTCGATGTAAGGATACTTTTTTGGCGATTTTCTTCACAACATTAGTTTTGAATCTATAATTACACCTAGGTATATATATTTATACTGTCTACGTTTTCTAATATCTCATTTTCTAGTTTCACATTATATTTGGTTGTCATTTTTTTGCTCCCAATTAACATACATTTTGTTTTTGAAACATTTAATTTAAGTTTGTTGAATTGGAGCCATTTTGATATTTCCTCCAGTTCTTTATTTATGTTGTAGATCGCTGTTTCCAGGTCACTATCCTCTATGTATATTAAAGCGCCGTCTGCAAATAATCTTATTTTACATTTATTCAGTACTGATGTAATGTATAGATCAAGAGAAAATATTTCAGGTTTGATACTATAAGATAACTCTGGTGATCGCTGGGTCTTAGTCCAAAATGTGACACACCGACCACAGCATTGACAGCTGCAGGACGACAAGGAGAAGAGAACAATGTTGTAGCCAGGCCTCGTGATCGAGGATCCCCTCGCCATGCTGACTTAGTTGTTGTTGCTGCGCCTCTCATGGGAAAATAGCCCTATTCGAGAAGCGCACTCTCTCCCGCATACTTCACAAAGGAAGCGGTCAGGTTGCATTAGTCGGTCCCGTTGACGCATTGTTGCGGCTCGCTGCTCATTTTTTAGTCGTCAGCCCGAGAGCAAACCCTCCTCCAGCTCACACGATCTTGTGCCAGCTGCTCCCAGTTCTCGGGTGCTTCACACAGGCTTAGTGATTCTCGGAGACAGTCTTTTCTCCTCTTCTTCTGTCCTCCGGCCTTTCGCCTGCCCCCCATCTCCCCATACAAGAAGTCTGTGGTCGCCCATGCGTAACGCATGTCCCTTTCCATCTCATTCTCGCTTCCGCGATCATGTCTTCAATTGGCCGACATTTAGAGCGCCGCAAAACTGTAATGTTGGATATATGGTCGTTCTAGTGGATCTGTAGAACGCGGCGAAGGACGTTGGTGGAACATGTCCAGACTCCTAACGTGTCTTCTGCAGGGTACCCAAGCCTCCATTCCATACAGAAGTAAGGGAAGCACAGTAGCTTTGTAGACCGATATCTTTGTTTGCTGGTAAATGTCTCTGCTATTGAAGACTCTGTCATTTAACAGAATGTTAGTGAACTTAGTAAAAACCCCTACCAGATTAACGGTCTACCGGATTCGAGACGTACCCGTCTCTTCGTCAGGACCAACACTACATTACTATATTCACAACACTATAGACCCCAACCGTAGTATTGTTAAACTATCACCAATATTGATAACATGCGTGTTAATCTTGTCAGAGACAAGCATGCACTGATTATAGCCTACTGAACAATTCAGGAATCTAACGAGAGAGAGTGAGAGGGGGCGGGGTCTAAAGTGGGCGTTACCACATCTTTTGTGAACGTTAAATTAAACAAAGGGCTATACGGAAAATTAATTTGGTTATTAATGAGAGGTACTCTATTATTCACCGCCTCCCTAATGTAAAATTTTTTTAAATTATTAAATTTTAAACCTTTATTATCAGTATTTAATACTTTCACCCCTATTTTTGGGTCAAATTAATGATTATTTTCCATGAGGTGGTTGGAAAATTCGGAAAAATTGTTGTTATTAAGACGAAGAGATGGGTACGTCTCGAAACATAATAACATTCTGTTATTATGTCTAACCAGAGAACAATGCCGGGTCGGTCGGCGGCTTCGCGGCGGTCATGACGAAGCAACGTGTTGTTAGATTTTTAAACCCGGACGACCCTGTAAACATCCGGAAACGATCTAATGAACAGATTTTTAAATAATCCGGTCTGCCCTGTGTTTACATTAGATCGAGTGATTGATTTCTTGGCACGAGAAGCGAGCTCGTGGAAAAACACCGATCCGCTTCTGAATGGTGATACAAATATTTTTTTGCAATTACGCCTACGGCCGAATCACAAAATCGTTTCGCTCTCTGCGTACAGGGGCCATAGCCATTGATCTACTGGCCGGGTCCAATCCTTTCTCCTTCATAATCATGTAGCAGCGAAAGGCATTCAGCAGATGATTATATTATACATCAGATCGGTGTCACCAGTGTGGCGGATATGATTTGATGTAATGTGCGTGTATTCGCGAAGGAACCAGCGTGACTGCACCTCTGCCAAAATGCGCAATCAGTCTTATGCATGTCGAGTGAACGCTGAAGGTGTGTGAGTGAAATATGCGTGAAGGTGCATGACAAGGCTGAGGGGGATGTGATTCAGGATGAACAGAAAGAAGTTCTCACAATTAACTCGATGATTTATTGAAGTCACAAAACTTTACATGTTGGAGAATGCGTTGTACGGAGCGCGAGTTTGAGCGTGGTATCGCGGGCGCCGGTCGGTGAGAGAACGGTTTTGCCGCCGCGGGCTTCTCGCTGGGCGATATCCCTCGAGCGCGATTGATCCGTTCGGGACGCTCGAGGGACTAGAGTCTAAGAAGGTCTGGCTCCACCGCAGGCACTACGGTAGGAAGCCGCCCGCATCGACCGATCGGGAGCTCGACGCGGACCACGTCAATCGATCGGCGAAGAGGGACCCACCACACACTCAGGGCCGGGCGTGTGAGGGCGGTCGGACGAACCAACCGGAAGATATCCGCCAGAATAGCCGAACACGCTGTGGACGTAAAAAGCAAAAAGTTCACGTCATCTCTAGCACAGCATGCCATGACAAAAGGTCGTAGGATCAATTTTGATGGAGAATCTTCGGTCGCAAGTTTAGATAACGATACGGCGAGGATCTATAGAGAGGCAATCGAAATATACAAAAGGCCCAACAGTCTAAATACAGAACACCTGGCTCAATATTGTCACGTGTCGTGGCTGCAGGAGGAATGAACGAAAACGCTGGGAATTAATAACGGATTTATTGAATACCGATTACTTAATTAAATGTAACGCTTTTTCTTAAATTCAACTGTTGCGCATTTATCACTCGTAAATATACACTTTATATTCGCTTTGACACTTTATTCACTGTTCACTAGAATATTCCTTCAATTTCCGCGCTTATTCATTTCGCTTCGCTTTATTTCGCTACGTAAGGACTTTCTAGAATCGCCGTCGAATCTCCGCTCGCTTCGCGACACTGGCTTCTCGCCGCTACCGCTCGCTTGGCCGGACTGACCGCCGCCCGCGGCTACCTTCGCTTCTGTTATCGCCTGTCAACGCGTACGGAAAATAAACTCCCGGTTACTCTTGCGTGTCGTGTTTATACTGGCCAATGCTGTTATCGAAATATCGAGAAGTTCCTCGCGTTTTCCAGACTTTTGGAGATGTCTCTCGAAAGTCAGAGATGATTTCAGATCGGTAGTTTGTACAAATTTCAAACAACTGTCACTTTGACAGAAGTGCGCAACTCCTTTTGGCCTCGTTACAAAATATTAGAAAACACCAACTCTCCAGAAAACACCCACCATTAATTAATACAAACATCATACACTCATTAGCGCCGAACAAATTGCCAAACCCCCCCAAAACAGATAGAATTCTAAAAAGTAATGCAAACAAAGTACTACCAAATTATTCGAACTGGATTTACTTGCCTCTGAACTGTCGGCCTTTTATGAGCAATAGCCCCCGTATCGGCCCTGCACTTTCGCCACTCAATTCCGCATTTTTCATGCTGAAGTGGTCATCCTCCCCGCGCCACTCAAACTCGCGCGAGTGCGAGTGCAAACCATGCAATACAATGAGACATGATACAATGTTATGCACACATAGCGGAAAATGAAAACAAAGTCGTACAAAACAGAGGACTCGCCAGTCCGGAAAACCACTGCCGGCAGACTCATCCCTGATGAAACACTGGCTAGTCTGAACTCATCTATCTTCTAAAACCTACATACACCTCACCTCTGTTTAGTGTCCACGTTTAGTAGCAACAACTTAACACATTCATTTCACTAGCTATTAAGATAGCATGATAGATGACATTAAACTAGCTGTAACCCTTCTAAAATGATGGTGATTTTACATGTCGGTTCCTAAGGACAAGTATTTATTTATTTATATACAAAAAAAAATGTATAGAAAAGGTTACGGACGTTACACGTAGTTACGCATAGACGGTCAGACAGACAGACAACGAAATTATTATTATTGAAATTAAATTATTATTATTACACATCTCGCACCATCTTCAAATTGTTCACTGGCTTAGATGTCCAGAGAGGATTGAATATAAGCTTTGCCTTACAGTATTCAAGGCCATTCACAACATGGACCCTCAATACATTAGGTACTTCTGCATTCCATTCTCCGCAAATAACAGACACCTAACCTTCGCTCAGCATCAACATCTAATATACATAGGTTAGCTGAAGTAAATCGCGTCCACAAAACTAATTTCGGTGATCGCATTTATTTAGATAATCTTATAAAAACCTACAGAATCAGACCACTACAACATTAACCAATGTTTTCCACTTCTAGTGTGCACTCCGCGAAGACACCTAATTCTTCCAGGCACTCCCAACTATCATGGTATTAGGCGTCAATTCCTTTTCTTGCATGCCACCTAGTGAATAAGTAGGTAATAGTAAACAAGTTTTTTTAGCAGTAAGTTGTTTTTTAAGATTTGGGAACCAGCTCACGAATTAGCAAATAAAGACATCAATACTCTAAAATCATGGTTTGACAGCAACCTACTGACACTCAACGCCAAAAAAACTACATATATACTATTTTCTCTACAAAAAATACCTATACATAACAAGAAAATTATAATCCATGAGCAAAAATGTAATACGAACTGTAAACTATCTAACAATAATTGTACATAAATAACTCCACCTCCGAAAATGATGTGATCATTGATCAACACCTCAAGTAGAATAGACACATCATCGAACTAGTAAAAAGAATAAGGAAATGTATCTACATATTCGTTAGATTAAGAAATATTTTAAGTACAAAAATGATTAAAAATGTTTATTACGCCATTGTTCACTCTCTACTCATATACGGTGTTATCGGATGGGGAGGTTGTTATAAGAAAAACATAAACTCAGCAAAAATATCACAAGGATTATACTTCCATTATCAATTTACCTTTTTACGGTATTAATAAATAACTTGTATACACTATGTACCTATATATTATAACAAGGAATAAGAACTGTGGCTCCCTCATCAGACTCAAGAGCTTCTCTTCACTGATGAGGTCTACATGACTACCAAGTATTTAAAAAATGTTTAATCTAATATGTTATATATAAGAACTGTATTTGTACCATAAATTAAATAAATAAATAAAAATAAAAATATATAATTTTCTATGTAAAGCGCCCTTGAGGTGAGCACTCGCGAAAACGGCGCTGTACAAATTATCCAATCCATCCATTATTATTGGGATGACAACACAACTGCATATTTAGCCAGGAAAATACCATTTCGCCCGCAGCATTACGTCTGTTTTTTCGCAAGGCTTCCGCCCACCAGAAAGCCAATTGCATCACGGCGTCCCGAAATACCCATTTCCCCATGGGCGAGAGTACAATACACCTGTATTATTTTTAAACTTGCAATGTTGTCAAGGCAAGTTTTAATTTGATTCTGACCTGCAAATCGAGCGATACAAATATGGCCTCTGTAATGCTCGATCGGAAGTTATGCTTTGTTTAAAATTATTTGCGAAAATGTCCTTACCCCGCGAGACTTTCGAGGTTTCTCCGTTTCATAGTTGGAAAAAAATAATGTCGTTTACTAATTGTGTGAAATCGAGTTAGTATAAGAAATTATTAAATTAGGTATGTAAGGTAGAGCGAGTGAGTCCTGTAACGAGCTAACGAACCGCACAGGTATTGATATATTCAGGACCGGTCTTATAAACGTCCGTTAGTTAAATTTCAGACCAAATAAACTGAAATTTGATACAAACGTCACTTTTTTCGTCTTATATCAATCCGTTAGTCAAATTTTAGTAAAATTTTACCGACGGCCGATACCGACAGTCGAACCACCAGTTTACCGTCCGTTAGTTGAAATTGAAGTGTGACAGATTGACGTATTATTTTTTAAGGTTAGGTCCGCTGTCAATTTGCGTTTAATGCTGTTTGTTTAATATGTACATATATACCGCGCTGACCGTTGCTACATTTTCAAGGAAATATGTTTTCACATAACGATGTCGAGCTATTATTGTATTCAAGTTCGTCGGATAAAGAACAAACTCGACGACAAAGAGTGTTCAATATACGAGTGGATTATTTTAATATTTTAGATGATGTAGATTTTATCTAGCGTTTTCGCTTGTCGAAAAGGTCTGCTTAAGAGCTTCTAGAAGATATTGGTAACAATGTAAAAAGGCGCACCCGTAGGAAGCCGACATGATCACCAACTACAAAATTGCTTGTTGCCTCGAGATTCTATGCTCCTGGATCAATATTATTAGCTGCTGCAGACTTTGTTGGGGTTTTAAAGGTGTACTACCAGTGTATTGTTGTGGGAAGTATCCCAAAAATCTGGTGCGAGCGAGAAATTTTAGATAGAAAAGAGATATAATTCGCCTTTGACAGCTCTAAAATCATAGACAAGAGCTGTACGATATTGCGATACTTACAGTACGGCCACTCTATGATGCCACTTTTGACGTTTAGTCTTACATGAAGTTTCGTAATTAATGACAGCTAAACATTGGAGGACAAATGCTATACTTTATTGCGCGAACGCCAGAGTAGTGATGTCCATCAACATTAAATATGGAATGAACGAAATGATTCAAAATGGTTCAAAATGATTCGAAATGATTCAAAAATGGCACAGATGCAAATATGGACATGTTGAAAGCGGAGTTACTTCAATTATTAAAACAAAACAAGCCGGCAAAATCACGGTACGTCATTGATGAAATCGCATCGGAATATGGGCACCAAGTAATACGATTACAGCCTTTCCATTGCGAATACATATGGGCTCAAATCAATGGATATGCAGCAAGGCATAATACAGAACCTCCATTTAGGACATCAAAAATGTTAAAATTATTAGAAGAAGCTTGTCAACGTACAACTCAAACAGACTGGGCCAATGTAGTGAATAGAACCGTGCGACGAATAAAGGAAGATTACGAAAGAGATATTAGAATCGATAATATTTTAGATAATGATATTATAATTAATTTAGGAAATGATAGCAGCGACGATAGTTCAGTGGAGAATGATAGTAATGGGGATGAGTCAGATTGAAACATTCAAGTAAATATTTTTATCTAAGAAAAATGTATTTTATTATTCTTCTATAATCTTTTTTGTGTGCAAACACTTTCTCAACTCACACCGTGCGACGAATTTTTTTTCGACTGAATTTTTTCGTTAATGATTTTAAGTGTGTCACAACACTATTACGATCTGTCAAAAATGCCATCTTACGATGGCTCGAGTATACGGACGGTAAAATAGAGCGTCGGTAACATTTATAAGCGAACGGCCATCCGTTAGTAAATTGTCGATTTACTAACGGAAATTTGGTCTTTCGTTTAAAAGACCGGCCCTCAATTTGAATTTAATCTGAATTCAAGTACTATTAAGAAGTTTGGGAGAGTGTTGATTTAAAAATTGTTTTCATACTTTGTTATTTCAATTTTCTTTTTGTTTTATTGCTTATTATTGTTGATAATTAATATTATGTACTTATTGTTTTTCATATTATTATTTGGGAGAGTGTTGATTAACGACAATTAAACATCGAAAGCATTACAAAAATCGAAACACTTAAAATCGTTCACAGACTAGCAATTGGCGGAATACAAGACGAAGACATAAAATTACACAAAATACAACACTATCACATAACACGCGCCAAAACAAAAACATGACAATCCCGACTAATTTGCAACGGATTAAAACTATACAACGACCTGCCACAACAGACCAAACAACTGACCACTGACAAATTCAAAACAGATGTGACAAAAATGCTAAAACTCGACCAACTATAAAAATATGACTTTGTATCTAAATTATATTATTATTATTTCATATATTGAATCATGTAAAAATGTTATCCATAAACCTATTAGATTTCTATTATATTTTAAATAAATAAAAAAAGCTGTCTTTCATACTTTGTTTTTCACTTTTTTGTTTTATTACTTAATCTTGTTGATATTTATTAGTATGCAATTATTGCTTTTCATACTTTGTTTCTCACTTTTTTGGTTTATCGATCCTTTTTCTCTCATACTGTTGGTTAGATTAGCGTTTAAGATATGAGTCGTTCTTAATTGAGCTCCAGTTTTCAATTTCAAGATTACGTTGTTTTGTTGATTTATTGTAACTGAGAACTTGTGAATACTCTGTATAAATAAATAAATAAATATTAATATAAGTATTTAGATTTTTTAAATTTTGATGTTAATTTCTGTCGCTGCTCAATTGATATGTTTAATTGTGAGATGTCAAATGTTACACATCATATGCGACTACTGTGAGGCTCGCTCGTTTTTACTTCCTTTATATTAACTCGTGGCGTCTGCTTGCTTGCTTGCTTGCCGGCTTGCCGTCTAAAAAAACTTTGGATCGATTTTTGACCCTTTTCCCGTGATCCAATCGAGCTGAAATTGCAAGTAGACTAGTTGGGGGTGGGGGTGGGGGGACGACGATCAAGAAGATCTGTCAAATTTTCGTTAAAAAAATTAATAATATAGTATAATTTCGGATGTTTAATAATTTTGTATTGTTTTCACATGGAATCATTAGAAAAGTTGATTATGCACGGCGGCCCGATAATGTCGCGGAATATTTTATAAATTTGAATTACTTCTTTCGGTATACATAATAGGTACTTCACTACGAATGTCGAAAATCTAAATTGACTGACAAATGTTTTTAGAATTTAATCTTCAAAGCATGAAGTGTCTTATCAAAGCTCAAAACATCTGACATTTTAGAAATATATTAAATTACTGTAAGATAGTGTTATGTTATATGTTTTAATTCGTCTTTAATTGTTGTTATATTTTACAAAGAAAGGGAGTATAATAAAAACTTGGTTTTTATGGATTACTTTTTTATTTTTATTCTCGTCTGTGTTGGGATAACAATCTTAATATTCCAATAATGCTATTTTCAGAATACGGTCGTATATGCGTCATTTTTTTAATTTTGTGTTTCTGCAGTGCATCTATATTTTTAAAAAATTAATCTTTTTTAAGTTAAGCTGCGCGTAGATCGCACTATCAAATAAAGTGTGGACAATTTGAATTTCACGGGATTAAAGTAGAAATTTTTATAATATTATAAAGATAATAAAATAATCAAAATTTTAGTGTTATTTTATATGTTTTTTATATAGTTTTTATGGGTTACTTTTTTTTTTTTACTTTCTATCACCGTTTCAAAATCTTCGTGTGTATTGAAAATTGAAACTCGGTCGGTGTTTCAGGAATCTCTGCCGTGTTTAGTTTCAGCACTACCGGATGGTTCGGACGTGTGTACGTTAAATTAAACCGTGTTTATATTGTCCGAGGGAAACCGTAATTCAACATATAGAGCCGAGTTGACTCACCGCCGGTGTTTTAGCGTGAGTCACGTTCGCGGTATTAGCGAAATATTTACACGGCGTTCCTTTGCACATTTATTTACATTCGCGGGTTAAGCCACGTATTCACTAGGGGACAAATCGCGAAACATTCCGCTCGGCATGTCGCATCAACGTCTACGCTCATGTTTCGGGGACAATGACGCGGTCATTTGACGTGTACACACCGGGACTCGCATGTCTTGTCGCGGAAAATGTCACACGATGAGGTTACGATGACAGCTGCGATATCTCATTCGGCGAAAACGGGGTTCCGCGCAATTCGAAATGTTTTTTTGGGTCGCAATTTCAAATTAACGAGGTTTTACTGTAGTAAATTAAATATTATTAAAAACAAGGTCCTTTTTGCAAATAATTATTGTTTTCGCCCAATATATCGCCCTATGAGGTTATGATGACAGCCGCGTATCTGTTTATGTTAATGAGTTTATCGAAAAGTAAGAGGAGAATGCGAAATTATTTACTGCAAAGAGAAAGAAGGACGGACATTCTATGCGATCTTCGATCGATACAGCTCGATGAGTTCAAGAACGATTTCGTTTCCCCGCATTGTCATCTTGACAGATACAGCGCATGCGTATTCACTTGTAAACATACCACGTGGTACTGAAGCTCCGCGGAATGTTGCAGTGCGCTCGCTCGGGTACCGTGCGCATGGCAACGTTGCCACAACACGTAGAAATGCCGCGCTATGTTGCGCGTGCTGTTGAGGGACAATTTGTCCCCTAGTGAATACATGGCTTTATACAGTAGATTGGCAATGCCGCGCGGCTTCTTGGGCAGTCTGCTATTTTCTTTTATTTATTCTTAAACGCCCTCGTGGAAATCGTGAAAAACCGTCCGTGAGTTTCAGTCAGTGGTGTGCGCTGGTCATGGACTTGGGCTACTCTGCTTGTATCGAACTACAAGGGCTCGATCAGACACGCGGGAATCGTGCGATTGCAAATCGCGCGTTTTGAAACCGCAGATTTCAATTTCAATTTCAATTTTTATTTATTACATAATATGTACATTACAAACTTTATGTTTAATGCATACATATTATGAATTTATACACATATATATATATACATACATACACATATACATATACATACATATATACACACACATATACATATTGTATATTAAAATAACAATTTATTATTAACCAATTAAAAGTGACCTGTACAATCTGGTCAGAGGTGTAGGAGAATCCTGCTTCGGAAAACCCCCTCAGACACATGGGCTGATGTGGATCCTTCGGATTGATTCGGATCACGAAACGTTGGTCAGAGAGGTCACATATACACGGCAGAATATCCCAGAAAACTATACCCAGAAGATTCTGAACGGCCGTGAAAACCTAGGGACATTGTCAAATAGGATTATTAATTTGTAATGTACTGAATTCGAGATTTTGTAGGAAATATCTATACCTATAAAACTCAATGTCTGTCTGTCTGTTTGTTCTCTGTACAAATCCACACCGATTGTCCGATTAGATTCAAATTTTGCATACTTGTGCTTTGGGACCCGGCGGGTAACATAGGCAACATTTCCCCTCATTCTCGTACCCCGAACTGGGGTATGAGAATGAGGGGAAATGGGAAGATTTGAATACGCGGTAACGCGGTCATGACAAGTTAAGCCATGATATTTCATCTGGACGCTGTGGATGAAGAAATTAATACGTTTGTAATAAACGATCTTTCTTATATCATCTTTTAATACAGTGTATTTGAGCCGCAGAATTACAAAATCCGCTCTGGACATTTTTAATTTTTATTATCGTCTATTAAGTTTATTTATTTTTTTTAACGCCCTTAAGGGTTTTTACAAATATACAGAATAATTTTTTTTTTAAATAATATAAGTCAGTTAAAATAATAATACAGTTAAAAGTTACAATAATAATAGTTAAAAGGTAATAATAATACAGAAAAACATAAGACAGATAAAATAATAATACAGTTAAAGGTACAAATAATAATAGTTAAAGATAAAATAATAATACAGAATAATTTATTGTCCATTTCCATTTCGTTGAGATGTAAAGAATTGTATCAGCTTTGTCCTATACACAGTTATACTATCAGCAAAAATGTCAGCCGCCTTTGCATGTTCATTCCCTAATGAGTGTAATCTGGGAATTACAGAGTTTGCTAATGCATTAGTTCTGACATTTCCACTATAATAGAATAATGCACTGTGTCTGGATGACCTCGATGGGGCATATAAGTCGATCAGACTAATAATCTGGGCGCAATAAATCATGCTATTTACGATCCTATACAAAAATATTAGGTCTGTTACAGTACATCTCACAGACAAGTTTAAAGTTGTAAATAACTAAGGAGATATTCATAATTGATATCTTCCAAACGTATGTTTAACTTGTAATTAATAAATCTTAAGAATTTTTTTTGGACTCGTTCAATTGCCGTTGAATGATTAACATAGTGAAGCGACCAAATGATCGAGTTGTTGTGTTGGGATAAAGATCTTAAATATCCAGACATTGTTATTTTAAGAATCGGGCCGATTTTGTTTTCGCTATTATACGATCATATTGTACTTTGAGAAGGACTCATCTAACTTTGTGAGCGTTCTCTGTAGGTCATTTTTGTTTTCCGCTGTGATTGTAGCGTCGTCGGCGTAGCAGAGTACTCCCGCGGCTTCCTCACCAAGAGTGTACCCCAATTTGAGAGATGCAACCTCTGCGATAATGTTGTCCATTGTGTATTTAAGGGGAGGGGGTAAGGTTTTTAACTTTTTTTTTTGCATTTTATTTTTAATTTTTTAAATGAATGTATAACATCCCAAGAATATTGTGTCAAAATATCAGGTCAATCGGAGCAAAATTGACGAAATTATTAACATTTGAGCGATACTCAGACTGATTTTCTATACCTGCTCGGGCAGCTAAGAGACGCGCTCACCTGAGGACTACCGGACGTGCTATTGTATTGGAAGAGTTTTGCGTAGACAAGGACAAAAAGATGCTGATGATGAAAGCTCTTTGCTGTGTGAACATGGCATCGACGATTATGTGTAAGTATAAAATAAGTGTTGGGTTTTATTTTGAATTTTACAGTGTGCAAAACTTTAAAGCGTTTTCCCCACATCTCACGTTTTCAAAGTCGGTGTCCATCATAACTTCAAAACTACTGCACCGATCCTTTTGAAATTTTGAACACTATTTCTGTACATAATTTACGAGGTAACGCTGGAGGCTTTTTTTCAAATTTGTTATAAATTTTTATTTTTTAATAACAAATGAGTCGATAATTTTCGCAAAAAATCGCGTTTTTCCCTTCAAAGTGTTCCAAAAAATTGAAAAATTTTTTTGAACATTTTGAATTTGAAATTTCAACAAACCCTCCCAGCGTTACCTGGGAAAATCTATTATCTAACGAATGAACTTTGATTTTTTGATTTCAGATGATCTAGCACTTATGATGGACACCGCAATTCTACTTTTTTCCGAGACACGTCCGAATAATTGCTGCCCTTGCCGTATTTTTAAATATTTCGTCTTGAAAATTTTACACAATATTTTTCAAATGTCATACTTTAATGTTCCATTGGTTTTAATAAAGATGTTTTAACTGTGTCGTCACAAAAAATTCACAAAAACATGCCTTTTTTTGTACGAATTAACCTTACCCCCCCTTAAAGAGAAATGGGCTTAGGCCATCGCCTTGCCTGATGCAAACTGATGTTTTTATGGCTTTGGTACATTTCCCGTTCGCTCTGATTTTTGTGTTGCTGTCTCTTTTATGGCATTATGGTTTGTAGATACGTGGTATTTAAATGGAGGGTCCTTAAGATATAAAGAAACCAAGATTTTTTTATTTATTTGGTTATTTTATTGTTTATTTACATTTGTTAATACAAGTTACTAATAACTTCCACACTAGGTAAAAACCTGTTCTGTGGCAGTTATTCTCATATGATATTTATGTAATATTAACAAATGACAATTAAAGAAAGTATATGCACGAGAATGAAAGTAGATCAATAATAATAAAGTAAATCATAGGAATACCTAAATTTAATCGAAAAGAAAATATACATACAAAATTAAGATATGAATTTAAGTAGTTACAAAAATAAATATTAGATTATAGTATACTTTAAATGATATAAATCAGTTTTTGCCAATTCAGAGGTCACTTCTTCAGCATACCTTCTACCTGATATTTGTATAAACTTAGTAATATGATGTTTAAAAGGTTTGTGTAGAGTTATTTCTTCAGTTTCATTAGGTAACTTGTTAAATACAAGCGGGGCAGTGAAATTAAATTGTCTTTGCCCAAAAGACGTTTTCCTTTTAGGTACCTCGAAATTAATTGTATTTGTCAGCCTTGTAACCCGTGTTTGTTGTGTACGATTAAAATTTACCTTGTCCTTGTGGAATTTTACAAGTATGGTTTTAAGGTGTAATTGTCTCGGGTCAAGAACGTTAAATATTCCAAACGAAGATTTACGTGAATAATGAAAAAAACCTTTTATTGTAAATAAACAAAAGTGGTTATTGTCTCTATTTACAAACAGACTGACTCTACTCTACTGACCCTGATGGCGTCTCTTTAACCTCGTATAGGGTCTTTATTCACCCCAATGGGGCCTCGATTTTATTTTAACCCGAGTCTTTAATTTAATTCGTCTAGATTTACAAATATTAGGTCCTTACATATGAAATTGATGTTTAGTATGGGAGGAACATAAAGCCGATTTTTTTTTATTATAATATATTTATTTAATCAAAGTATGTACCATTGCTATCTATGCACTTTTGCCATCTCATAGGTATTTCATCGATCCCTTTACTAAAAAAACCATTCGGACGGGAATCAATAAAATCTTTGAAGGCGGTTTGGACTGCCCCATCGGAGTTGAATTTTTTCCTTTGCAAGAAGTTATCCAAATTTCGAAAAAAATGGTAATCTGTTGGGGCAAGGTCCGGAGAGTACGGTGGATGTCTTAGACATTCCAATTGAAGCTCCTCTAATTTGGTAGCCGTCTGTTGTGCAGTGTGTGGTCTAGCGTTATCATGAAGCAGCAGTGGCCTAGAGCGATTAACCAGCCTCGGTTGTTTAGCAGCTAGCTTTTCCATCATGGTTTGCAGTTGCTGACAATAGACATCTGCCGTAATCGTCTGGCCAGATTTAAGAAAGCTGTAGTGAACGACACCAGCACTAGTCCACCAAACGCTCACAAGTAACTTTTTTGGAGTCAATTTTCGCTTGGGGCATGGTTTGGCTGGTTCGGCAGGGTTCAGCCATTGCGATGAGCGCTTCCGATTATCGTACAGGATCCACTTTTCAACACAGGTAATGATTCGATTTAAAATCCCTTCATTATTGTGCCGGTTGAGTAATGCAACGCAGCAGTCAACGCGCGTTTGTTGATTTGCTTCACTCAATTCGTGAGGTACCCACCTTTCAAGCTTTTTCACCTTACCAATTTGCTTCAAGTGGATTAAAACAGTTTTATCACTAACACCGCAGCCTGCAGCTAACTCGGATGTGGTTTGCGATGGATCCGCTTCCACAATAGCCTTCAATTCTTCATTATCAACTTTGGTCTCCGGCCGTCCACGGGGCTTGTTCTGCAGGTCGAAATTTCCAGAACGAAAACGTTGGAACCAAAAACGCACTGTGTTTTCTTTTGCGGCACCGTCGCCATACACATCATTAGTCCTTCGAGCCGTTTCTGCAGCACTGGTGCCACGGTGGAACTCGTACTCGTAAATAACGCGATATTTCAAGTTTTTCATTTTGTAAACTGAGTGACGCAAAGAAAAAAACAATTGAGGAAAAAACAAATGAATTATAATTTTCAAAACACAAATACATGAGTAAATAGCTGTATAAATTTGGATTTGGAATTCCTAAACAAAGAGAAGATATTTGAGATCAAATTTGCCAATACGGCAAAACCTCAATTTCATATGTAAGGACCTAATATAAACAAAAACTGGATACAAATGTATTCAAGAGGTAGAAAAGCGTTTCAGTTTCTAGCGAAAATACAAAGGAATAATATTTACTCGCTTCTTCCAAGGTTTTAAGTAAAGTTTCTGGCGATAAATCTGACACCCATACATACTTTCTTTCGTCAGACGTATCTAAAAATTTTTGAAATATATTTGTCAAGGTTACCTATTGTCATACACAAGTGTATATTAGCACTTAACAAAAAATAACAAAACCTTTTTGCCAAATTTAATTAAATTATTATGTATTTATTTATTTATTAACGCTCTACAAACAAATAGGTAAAGTGTACATTTATAGATTGGATAGTTAAAAGAAAAAAATAATGACATATAAAAATAATAATGACGAAGTGGAAATCAAATACTTAAAATACAAATATATAAAGATAAATATAATATAAAATGAAAAGTAAAAAGCAAGTATATAATATAGAAAAACATAATATAATAAAAATTCAAAAAATAAAAAATTATAATCAATATATATATATATATATATAAAAAGGAACCCGTGTTTCCCTATCCGCCAAGTTTTCTTCACAACCAGATATTACCACCCCCTGGTGGTTATAGTGGTGGATAGCCCTTAGTATCCCATATAAAATTGCGAGTTTGGTGGAGGTGGCTGAGCGTGGGTGGGAGTGAGTGACGAAAATGTGTTTTCTAGCACATTGTTTTGTTATGGGAAGGCCGCAAATGATTCAGATTGTTTCAAAATAGGCGCGACGACTATGTCGGTGAGTCTAGAAGGTTCCGGAAAAACCTGCTCTAGAAAGTTCTGGAAGGAGAAGGTTCTAGAAAATTCCCAAAAGTTCTATAAAGTTCTAAACTGAATGGCGGAATGTGTCGGTGTGTCTAGAAGGTTCCTGTACATTCAATAAATTTCTATAAAGTTCTGGAAGGAGCGTGTTCTAGAAGGTTCGCGAAAGTTCTATGACGATCCAAACAGTGTACTGAAAATCTACGCGTGCAAAGCCGCGCGGGCACAGCTAGTATAGAGTAAAAGCGATAACACAAGCTTAGAAACTCATAATATAATAAAAATGTTACATAACAGTTAGTTATCTCCCTCAACCAACAATCAAAACGGATACAAATCAATTATTGAAGTCAAATTTGACAAATATTTGTAATCTTTCAATACACCTTTTAATATATGTTTGAATAATATACAGTTATTGGCAAAGACGTCCAGTTGCTCGTATCTGTTTGCTAGTCTAGGAAGCCTTTGCTGTGGGGAATTAAAGACGTAGTTGGAATTAAAGACGTATTCAATGCCTGCATATTCACACCATTTTTTTCTCTCCTTTTGTTTCTATTCACCACGCTTTGACCCCAAATTACGTACCCGTCAAGATGCAAAAATACCAATATTGCTTATTTCAGAATACGGCCGATTATCTCCACCAACTGACACCTCACAAAATAATGGTTTGATATTACGCCGGCCGCACACTGGATGCGTTTTCGTACGAAATTGAGTAGCACGTACACGTACGAAAACGCAAGTACATTCCTGACCTTCAAAGTAGTATTGAACATCGCACACTGTCACACTGTACACGATTTAGTAGTGCGTGTACGAACGTATAGATGCGACGTCCGACACGATCCGGATTTGTTCGGAAATTTTTGCGATTTCGTGCGATGGATATTGAAAAATTTGTCAATTTGATACATGACCACATATGTTTGTCGGACCAAAGTGATTCAACTTATCACCTGCGTGACCATCAGCGCAGGTCGTGGCGGAAAATCTCTGAAGAAATGAAAATACCTGTTACGTTAAATAAATTGGTATAATGAAGGTGAGGTATAATTATGTAGTATATGGAACGTCAAAATTCTCGCACATAACATTCCTTCTGCGAGAATTGCATTGGCTTCGTTTTCCTGAGAGAGTAGAGTTCAAACTGTGTTGGTTGGTGTACAAGGCAACTCATAACATGGCGCCTCTATCTATCTTCAGGAGCTTTGTATTCCGGACAACATAAATGGGAGACGTCAAACTCTCAGGTCAGCGTCTACTTCAGCGGTGGGAAGAGTTGTGGAACCGGCAAGTCAGTTCCAGAAAACTAGGTTCAGCGAACGGGCATTTGCGGTGGCGGGCCCCAAAGCGTGGAACTCTTTGCCCTCCCTGATAAGAAACACGGATTCAGAGACTTTATTTAAGAAGAGGCTTAAAACGCACTTGTTTACAAAATCCTTCCCAGAACCTTTTTAATATTCGTTGTTTTATTTTACTATTTAATGTTTCGAGCTGTCATTTTGTTGTTCTATGATTTTAGTATGTAAGAGTTTTTTGTGTATAAAGCGCCCTTGTGGTGAAATTTTCACACAAATGGCGCTATATAAATAATCCAATATTACTACTATTATTATTATCGAACAAATTACTGAATTTGGTCAGATCAGTCCACACAGCATTTAAAATATATTCAAATGTTTCTTTGTTCATACGTAGATAATCGCGAAATTTGTCATTATTTAAGTCTGCCACAATATGATGGAATTCATCGCTTCTAGTATATATTTCTTTCACCCATTCGGTTCTACGATGACACCGCAGCAGCCTACGAGTCAGAAGTCAGAAGAGAGTTTTCCATAAGATACAGATTATTCGTTTGGCACAAACGTCATAGAAGAAATGCGAAAAGCAACTGATCGTGACCATCGCAAGACGCAATCAACGTGCGCGCTCAGTACGTACGAAAATAATCGTGCGATAATAAATCGTACCCAAAGTGCGACCGGCCTTATTTCAACGCCGCAGTAAGCGGCGCGGCGGTTGATTTTGCTTCTCTGCAGATTTACAAGTATTTTCAAGTGAAATTTTTTACACTTGAAATGTCACAATTTGCATAACGCGACCATTCCGCGGCGGCATACTCGCCATTTCAAATATGCCCCGAGCATGCTCGCCGCTCGTTGTCGGCTTAAAGTTCAAGTGATGTCACGCCACGCTTGCGAGGCAACACGCCGCGGTGCGCTTGGCCATTGCCAACGACGAGAGGTGTCGAAATTCTACCATTAAATTGATATTTTACTGCTTCTTAACGGACAACACCACCTTGAGGTAGGGTGTACGGCTAAAACTACCCCCATCTTTGTTTTGATTTATCGTTACGAACGACTGTTAATTATAACAATATTTTTATATGTATCCGAATCCCTGGTAAACAATTATCTACAAACGTAGGTAAACGAAACCGAGAAGCGACTGGAACCTTCTCCTTAACACTAGAATAATCTCTAAAGTTCGAAAATATCAGCATTTTATATAAATAGCGCGGATCTAGTTGTGGTGTTTGACAGTTAGTTCAGCGCGACGTACGCGCGAGACGACGGTCAGGTTTGCCAAGTCGTGAAATCGCGAAGCGAAGATATCGAGCGAAATAATCGAGCGAAGTACCTTATTTGCGAAATAAACCAGAGCGATAAATTCGATACGAGGATTGGATGGAATGTTCTAGTGGATGTTGAATACGTGTTACCATCAAGGATTCGATTCCCGAACAATACAACTTTTTAGGTTTCATGGCGTCTACGTGACGTCAAGTCTAAGTAAACATTGCATCGTGTCTATGACAACAGTTCAAGAGACACGGAGATGGTTACTTAGGCGTGACGTCATTCGCTCTGGGCGGTGTTTCAGTTAAAAAGGCGGATTGCACAATTGTATACTTTTATTTTATTGAAAATCTTATTACTCTCAATGCGTATATTAAAACTGGATCATTATTAGAATGCTTTCAAAATATTTTCTTCTCTAAAATAACTAATTTTTTAATTAACTTTTCAAAGCAAGAAACTGTTTGAATTGTGGCTTGACATTATAAGACATTTAAGAATAAATTAAATACTATGTTTTAAACCACTTTGTTGCTATATGTTTGTCAACTAGTTTCGGTTGGACTCAACCTTCTTCAGGACAACTATAATATAGTCAATATTGGTTGAGTCCAACCGAAGGTTGATGAATAATTGAAATATAGATATGAAGAAGGTTGAGTCTAACCGAAACTAGTTGAATAGTTGAAATATAGACCATTTTATAACTGTCCTGAAGAAGGTTGAGTTCAACCGAAACTAGTTGACAAACATATAGCAATAAAGTCCTTTAAAACTTAGTATTTAATTTATTCTTAAATGTCTTTTTTTTTTAAATTTATAATTTTATTTAAAATATAATGGAAACCTAAAAGATTTATAGATAACATTTTTACACAATTCAATATAAGAGATAATAATAATAATAATAATAATAATATAATTTGGATACAAAGTAATTTTTTTATAGTTGGCCGAGTTTTAGCATTTTTGTCACATCTGTTTTGAATTTGTCAGTGGTCTGTTGTGACAGGTCATTGTGTAGTTTTAATCCGTTGCAAATTAGTCGGGATTGTCCTGTTTTTGTTTTGGCGTGTGCTGTGTGATAGTTTTGAGCCATTCTAGTGTTGTGTCGGTGTTTTTAGTGTACTTTACGTAATTTTATGTCTTCGTCTTGTATTTCGCCAATCGCTAGTCTGCGAATGATTTTAAGTGTTTCGATTTTTGTAATGCTTTCGATGTTCAATTGTTGCGTTATACGTGTACAGTCTCAGTTGGTGTCCGGTATTTCAGATCACAGACCATTTTTAGTATTTTGTTCTGCTGTCGTCGGAGTCTGTTTAGGTTAGTTTTGTTTCCGGTTACCCAGAAGGGTATCAATTATCGTATTCTACTCTTGACGTACGCCTGGTACATCAGAATTCTTTTATCCTGTCATCGTGCATATTGCGCGCGCAGCCAGTGTGGGCACCAGCGCGTCGCGTGCGCCGTCTCCGTACTCGTCTCCGCGTACTCGTCCGTCTTCCGACTGCTCTACTTTCGCCCGCGGCGACCTCTTCCCAAGAACTGCGCGACCCTTATCAACGCCGCCTTGTCGGGTACGTTTATTTCCAGCACGCTCCTTTGTGAGGAACATTTTCCAAAGGTCACGAACAGTCACCGCTCGCCGCCGCGGCGTTAGTCACCTCGGGGCTGAAGGCTGCAGGGTTGTTCCACAATTGCTGAAGGCCGAGCGGCTGGCGATGGCTCCAACTCCTCGTGCGAGGAACGTCACAATCGGTTGCATCGTGATTTCTCCTTTTCGAAGCCGCGCTTCTTTAAGGGTTTACCACTAGGGAATGCAATCCCGATCCCGCGAGATCATTTCGAGGCATTTTACGAGATCAATCCCGAACCGAAAAATCGGACGAGATTATCGGGATCGATCAGCATTTTTTATGTTTTGCATGTTCTGAAATGGAGACATTGGGAGAATAAAAGAGGCATCGGAAGACGTCAAAAAAGAGATGGGCCGATGATATTGTCGCTGTGGGGGGAAAGAAATGGCTGCAATTAGCCAACAACAGGGAAGAGTGGAAAAATAAGGAAGAGAAAAGACGAAGGCTGATGAAGAAGAAGAAGATGTTTAATTGTGTATATCTACAGAACTTTTAGTAAGTAGGTACTTAAAACTTATGTTCATGTCACATTCAAGTAATGAAAATGGCTTTGAATAATATTTGCTGTATTTTATCTACCTAACATAGTAATAAAAACTACTACTAGTTGGTAGTTTTTACTCTACTACATTGACTGATTGATGCTTGGAAAAACGCCTACAAAAACTTCAATGCAATGATTAATAATGAGCATTTTATTAAAATTTCTGATATAAAAATGCAAGGCATTGCCGTTAATTGCTATTCAGCTCTATAAACAAACAAAAAACACAAAAATATTCGGGATCCCGATCCGCGGGATCTCGCGGGATTGGAATTTCTAATCTCGAGGGATCCCGAAAGGGAAATCCCGATTCGGGATTACATTCCCTAGTTACCACATGGGTTTCGTAGCTTAAATAAAAAACATTTTCTTATATTTTTTTAATATTATAAAATAAAATAATTATTTCGTACATTAAAGCATACAAAAGAGCAACATTAATGCAATATTTAGAATTTTTGATTTAAAATGTCTCGCGGTGGCCGTGATAACACATGATAGCTTTATCTGCCTTTATCCCATCCCACGCATGTGCTCAGATTATAATAACCTCTTGAATTCAAGTGTTTCGAATAGTCAACGAGGATTACCTATTTAAAATATACTGAGTTCTAGATTTTATGTATCCATCCCTTCCAAAATCATGTTTCCTATAGATTTATAGGCTATATCTCTACCGTTTAACCGATCTGGCTCAAATTTTCCACACTTATTCTTTAGCACCCGGCGGGTAAGATTGGCGTCATTTCTCCCCTGGACATCCCATCCATCCCAGCAAATATTAAATGATAACATTGTTTTTATTAGAGACTTTGCAAAAAAATAATAAAAACAAGTTTTATTCATATTTTATATTATGTAACACTTTGACTGTTTGAAGGCGGTCGACTATTTATAGAGCAAAAAAGAATTCAAAAATATTAGGTGTACCCATAAGTAATCAATTATTTAAGTGGCAACAAAAAAGAATTTAACTACATTTAATTTTATTTTTAATCGATTTAATCTCCATCGTATCTAGGACCTTTTGCCATCTTGTTTATTTTAAGAACAATAGCTTCTAGGTGTTTTTAAAGCGTCATTATCAAACCCTACCGGGCGCCCACTTCGATCGCTATCAGACAAGTCAAAATCACCATCGGAAAATTTTCTAAACCAACGTTGGCACTTATTTACTTTCAACACGTCTCCATACACATCACAAATTATCGTTGTTGCAACCGTTGCATTAACACCCGATCGAAAATGAAACAGCATGCAATGACGTAAACGTTCTTCAGTTAGTGGATTGTCCGCCATTTTACAACAGAGTAATAAATTTTTTTAAATTTAATTGTCACAAGTCACAAGACCACGGATTATAATATTGCGTATAAAACACGTCTTTACACGTTCACTTTACTGAAGCAAACATTTCACACCAAAAATAATTGATTACTTATGGGTACACCTATTATAATTTATTAAATTAACAAATATGTAATAAATTTAAAATTGATAAAATAATTAAAAACAGAAATACAGAATTATCGGTAAGCATCAGCAGTATTATCGGTATACAAAGCTAAAAGAGAAATCAAAAATAAAATATAATATACCTTCTAAGGAATTTTTTTTTAATTACAAAATATAAAATAAAATTTTTAAATAAGCAAAAAATATTGAGAAGAAATACACAGCACATTACATAGGAATTAAAAACAACAAAACCTATTCTTGACTAAATCCTTAACCTGGGCGACTACCTACTAGTAATCCTCGATGACTGCAATCAATTTTTTTGGAAATTGCTGCCTTTGCTTCGATACCCCTCACTTCAGCGAGACTTTACTGCGCTCACATTTTTCGTGGCCACCCCTGCACTGCGCGAACTTGGCACCAGCCATCCCCGTGACGTGTACAACGTGTACATATTCAAGTAGACGAGTGATGTCTGATGATGTATCGATATTCGGATCGTCCTTGGCCGCCGCGCATAGGTCAGGGGTGGCGCCTTTCAGGATAGGGCAGATCGCATCGGCGCCCACCGAGCGTGATGATACATCGATCCGAGCGGCGATAGGCTGACGTCATCCTTTATTGGTCAGCCAATCACGCGAGAGTTGAACACTCGGGGGGGGGGAATAAAACTACCCCAACTATTAAAAATGGTCTATGATCTGAAATACCGGACACCAACTGAAACTGTATGCCGTATAACACAACAATTAAACATCGAAAGCATTGCAAAAATCGAAACACTTAAGATCATCCACAGACTAGCAATTGGCGAAATACAAGACACGAAAAACACCAACACAACACTGGAATGGCTCAAAACTATCACATAACACACGCCAAAACAAAAACAGGACAATCCCGACTGATTTGCAACGGACGAAAACTATACAATGACCTGCCACAACAGACCAAACAACTGACCACTGACAAATTCAAAACAGATGTGACAAAAATGCTAAAACTCGGCCAACTATAAAAAAATGACTTTGTATCTTAATTATTTTATTATTATTCTCTTATATTGAATTATATAAAAATGTTATCCATAAACCTCTTAGGTTTCTATTATATTTTAAATAAAAAACTCTGCTCTGATACGCCGCAACGAACCACTTTCTACCGTGTCTTTTGGCTTGAATTTCGCGGGATGTCTTGCCGCAGCACAGTACCCGCAGTGAGCAACACACTGTGCTGATGTATGGCAGCGAAACATGGACCATCGGCCAGAGCGTGTCCGGGAGACTAGAAAGCGACCACTATAAATTGGCGTGCGAGGAAGGGCGTCCCTGTCGCAACAGAAGTTGCCAGGGTGTAAATTTATAACACGATATATAATGTACAGAATGTCCGGTGGCCGGTGTCGTAGCCTTTAACAGAAATTTGGTCGGGCAGCACAGCAAAGAAACCGTGCAGTAATGGCGGCCGTTCTATCTGTCAAACGGTAATGTCGGTCCATTATTCGCTTTTCAGCTTCGCAAAACTTTAATACTTCTTTAATAATTCAGTGTATATTGGTAATCAAGATGTCACAGCTCCCGAGCAAATACAAAATATGTACTGAATGACAGGGCGAGGCGGGTTTTAGTTCCAAAGTCGCCGCACGCCAATTTAAGTTGGTCAAGCAATAGCGGCCTTTGAGATGTGGTGCTATAGGCGCATGGCGAGGATCCATTGGTCAGAGCATATCCGAAACGACGAGGTGTTGAGCAGGGTGGGCGAAAAGAGGCGGCTTATGAACAGAATCTCCCGACAGCGAGCAATTTGGATAGGCTATAATATAAGGCTTCCGGGCCTGCTTTTTACCATCGTCGAGGGAAATTTTGAAGGCAACAATCGTAGAGGCCGCCCGAGATTGAGCTACGTTGACCAGATTATCGGAGATGTGCGCTGTAGCACCTACCAAGAGATGAAGAGGCTGGCAGGTGACAGAGAGGAGTGGAGAAAGCGAGCGCTTGCTGCAGACCGATCCTAGGATTGCGAACCAAAAAACAATTGCAGGTGCCATCATTATGGCTGATGTTTTGTGGGTGTTGACGATGTTGTGGGTGAGTGTTGACTTGCAATACCGTGTTGAAAGCAGAGTGTATCGTATCGTCGAAAACAGGGTGGTTTGGCCGATATAGTTATCAGAAGTAATAGAAGAATAAAAAGTAATGGAAAAAAAGTTGAAAGACCTAAAATTGGAAACAGTAAATAAAATAATAAAATATAACGTATTGGTGCAGATATTTAAAATCAAACACATGCTATTACCCAAATACTTTGATTAAAGGATGAAACTAAATAAGGATTTTCATTAGTACAATACAAGAGAAGGCGATAGCGTAAGACTGCAGAAGAAAAAGAAAAACACCTTGCAAAATTGTCTGATGTACAAAGGTCTTAAAATCCTCGATAGTTTGCCGAGAACAATTCGAAACACAGTGAATATAAAGAAGTTTAAACAGCAGTGCAACAATCAATATATATATATATATATATACAACGGGTTTCTTTATATATATATATAAAGAAACCCGTGTTTCCCTACCCGCCAAGTTTTCTCCACAACCAGCCATAACCACCTTCCGGTGGTTATGGTGGCGGATAGCCCTTCGAAAATACTGTGTCACTTCGAAAATATGCGAGTTTGGTGGGGGTGGCTGTGCGTGGGTGGGAGTGGGTGATGAAAATGTGCTTTCTGGCACATTGTTTTGTTGTCATGTCAGATTGTTACAAAATAGGCGCGCCGACTGTGTCGGTGAGTTTAGAAGGTTCCGGAAAAACCTGCTCTAGAAAGTTCTGGAAGGAGAAGGTTCTAGAAAAGTCCGAAAAGTTCTATAAGGTTCTAAACTGAGTAGCGGAATGTGTCGGTGTGTCTAAAAGTGTACATTCGATAAATTTCTTGAAAGTTCTGGGAAGAGAATATTCTAGAAGGTTCGCGAAAGTTCTACGACGATCCAAACAGTGTACTAAAAATCTAAGCGTGCGAAGCCGCGCGGGTACAGTTAGTTTTATTATAAATACTTTTAAATTACTAGATTATGGATGCAATATGTTATCTTAATACATTTAACTGAAGGTTAAACTTATTGATTATCAGAAATTATATCATAAAGTTAATCAGTTAAACAAGTTTCTGCTGCTAGCTCTGGTAATAATTTGATTATCAATATCTATTGGTTATCATTGTTGCAAAAAAATCATAAGTATAAAAAAACGTAGATGATATTTTCAAGCAAGTTTCCATATTAAAAATATGTAAAGAAAAAAACCTTACAGAAAATCAGGAATATTTCAAACTTATGAGAAATGGAAACCAATTCACAATGCCTAAATGTAAAACAACCCAATCATTTCATTATCAATTTACCTTTTTACTGTATTAATAAATAACTTGTATACACCATGTACCTAATTATTAAAACAAGGAATAAGAACTGTGGCTCCCTCATCAGACTCAAGAGCTTCTCTTCACTGATGAGGTCTACATGACTACCAAGTATTTAAAAAAATGTTTAATCTGATATGTTATAAATAAGAACTATATTTGTTCCATAAATTAAATAAATAAAAAGATTTTGGGTCGCAATCCTAGGGTTGGTCTGCAGCAATCACTCGATCTCTCCGCTCCTCTCTGTCACCTGCCAGCCTCTTCATCTCTTGGTAGGTGCTACTAAAAAATAATAATTGTCTCCAGTTTTCTTAGTGCAATGTCAACCCTTTGTATGAGGTGGTACATTACTAAATTCTGTAGTGCGCTAAGGGTGGATACAAGTTTTTCACGGAAATCACATTTTCGTGCGCCGACAACATTACTCACCTGTGCAGGACGTGCAGGCCGTCGCGATTTTGCACCCTATAGCCTCTCGCAAAAGGTCCAAGTTCGCTTGCTTCTGATTCTGATCGAAGGTCTCCCCCGCCCTCCCGGCGGCTTTGAATGAGTGTTGCCGTCGCTGATAGGCGAACGTGGTAGCTAGCTTCTCCGAAATCGCGCGCCTAAAGGTCATATTCGTGATCGCATTATTGTTATGCGCGAGTCTTCGAAATTGTATTTGATCGAGTAATTTCTTCGGGTTGTATTTGCGAGTCATGTTTTGGGAGTATTTTTTTTTTTATGAATTTTGCATTAAATTTTTATTTATTTATTTTTTAACGCCCTATGGGGCTTTTACAACAAATAGGTAGAGTGTACATTGACAGAATATATTGTTTAAAGAAAAAAAAAAAGAAATAATAACATGTAAACATAATAATAACATAAAGTGAAAAGAAAATACTTAAAATACAGATACAGATATATAAAGATAAATATAATATAAAAAAGCAGAAGCATAAGATAAGCATAATAATATATAAATTTAAAAACAAAAAAATTAATAATGTTGAGTGAAAAGATATAGCACAAGCTTTAAAAGTCATAATATAATAAAAAATATACATATAAATACAAATCAATTATTTAAGTCCAATTCGATAAATAATACTAATCTTTCAATACACCTTTTGATACATGTTTGAATATTATACAGTTATTGGCAAAGACGTCAAGTTGCTCGTATCTGCTTGCTAGTCTAGGAAACCTTTGCAGTGAGAAATTAAAGAGATAGTAGCTGCAGTTTCCACGGCAAAACTTGCATGACTTCTAGTTATGCGAGACGGAACACACAAGCAGATACGTTCTAGTAGTTGAGGACAGTCGATAGTACCATTTATTAGTTTGTGTAAAAAGAGAAAGTCCGTCACTATTCTTCTAGTCTCTAGTTTATCAAGACAGCTGAAAGATCTAAGAATATTGTAATCGATATTACTTGAAGGTATGTTATGTTTATAATGGATAAATCTAAGAAACTTATTTTGGACTTTCTCTATATTACTCATGTGAACTGTATAATGAACGCTCCATAGAATTGTGTTAAATTCTAGTATTGGTCGAAAATTGTAGAGATTATACATGATGATCATTAAAATAACCAACTCCAGATTGCGCTCACCAATAGTGGGAATGTGCCGAGCTTACTACAACTTCACCGACATCGATGTCTATATTGTGTCAAGATATATTATAGACGTCTCATAGAGACGAAATTATACGATTTTATGGGAACGTAGGTATGGAAGACTTAGATTAAGTGATCACTTCAACGTTCACCATTTCCACCCATGATAGAGTACCACATCTATCAAATTTTTGGAAGTCGTATACGTATTTAAGTTTTACAACTCGATTCACGTGTGTGTTCTTATTATCCTTACCGCGACCGGCATCCAAAGCTTTTTCGTTCCCCTTAATTAACCACAGATGTCACTAATGACATAACTATTTTTGAATGGATTTTTTAAAGCAATATTATATAATTATGGAAATGTTTTTGGGTGTACATGGGACTTACGACCTGCCGTATGGCTGGCTTAATGATCACTTTACAAGATTTAACCTTTATCAATTCCACAAAGGTAATAAGAATGCAACTCACATACGAAAGGTGTGCAAGTTAAACATGTATACATCCTCCAAAATTTGATGGATGTGGTAGTCTATCATGGGTGAACGTTACAGTGTGTAAAGTAATCCCTATCGTGAAAACCAAAAAAGATTTCCTTACCTACTTTCCCATATAAAAATAGTTTCATCTCTATGGGACATCTATAATATATCTTGAGTTACATTTCTCTTACCAATCATCGATACAATTAGCCACAAATGTTAAATAACTGTACCTTTTAGAGATCTTGTTACTCTCGAAACTCGACTTGTGAAATATGACAATTATGGTTAAACTCGCCAGCAGAGATGACATTGTACATGTTTTCATTAAATTCAAGGAATCGGCGCTCTATCCTCCCGGCGTGCGCGAGGCCTCAAACACCGGAACGGCGGTGACGTCACCGTACCGGCACGCCCGCTCCGCACGCGATTCGCAACCTTGCGCCCCCTGGCCCAAAGGTCAGAATCGATTGCCGACCGCGCGGGGTCGCGTGCGAGCGGGCCGGCCGCCGGCGGTTTGCTTGCAAATTAGTTTTTTTCTCGCTCCCACCCCCGCCACCGCCGCGGATAGGTCGGAGTTTAAATGAGTTTTCAACTAGGCAGTGATTGGCTCCGTATCATGAGCCGGGCGGGTTCCAAGGCTCGCCACCAATTGGTGGTTCTTAGGATTATCATTTCATTTGGAAGGGGTTTGGCATTGAAACACCACGGTTGGTGACTTTTGAAATCAGCTGCCCTTAACATAGGGAACAGACCCATTATGGGTCAGACGCTACTGCCTCTCGGTCTGCGAGAAGTATTTTATTTCCCTCCTACCCATCATATCCGGCGAGCTTTCCCCTATCCGCCACGTGGGGACGCATCTCTTAGCGGTGGAAGCGTATGGAAGAGGCGTGTATCCAGCAGTGAAGAAATGAAGGCTGCAGAATAATAAGGATTTTACTTCCACAAGGCGATACATGACGCTTCTTCAGCTGCAGGAAGGGTTGAAGAGCTGATCAAACATTGCCAGAGGATCAACTTCAGTTAGCAGGTCCAAAGCCGTGGATCTTTCTGCCCTCCGTATTACGGATTGTGTATCCCCAGCTCTCAGACTATTTTAGCCAGCAACTCCAGAGAATTGTACGCAGATTCAAGCAAAAATGTTAATAAAACAATAATAAGCACAGATAATCGAAGTCTTCCGAATATTCTAGCAGTACTTAGAAATAACTCAACTGTGTCGTAAACTTCGAGAACATTCTTTCTTTTTACTATTTTAATTATTGCTGTTTACTTTTATACTAATCATCGTTTATGTATATTTATTTATTTTAAAGTGTATTGATGATTCGTTTTTTTACTCCCTTTCTTTTAACTTACTCGCTAAGCGCCAAACCTGTTTCCACTAGTAAATGAGAAAGGGAGTATAATAAAAACTTGTTTTTTATGGGTTAGTTTTTTAAATATGTTTTATTTTATCTTCTTATCTTATTTATAGACTATAACATTGTCCGCATTTCTACAAAACTCTTAATTTATCTGACAAAATTTTAGTTATGTTAGTATATAACCACTTACGGAGATTTTTAGTCTACCGGTTTCGAGAAGTAGGTACCCGTCGTAGTAGTGGTTGTCCTGAGGAAGCACGATGCGTCTCGAAACCGCTAGACCCAGGTAGAAACCGGAAGAGAAACATTTCCCTAGGTAGTTATATTCTTCTTCTTCTTCTGCTTCATCTAGGACTGCGTCCTGTCATTGCTCGGAGCCTGTTCCTGGGATGCAGATGTCCAGCTATCTCGCCATCTTTTATGCGGTCTTCCTGGGAGTCTGGTACCAGACGGCAGCTTGTTCGCTGCTACGCTCACTACTCTCTCAAAACAAGCTCTCTCCGCATGATCTCTCCAGTAACGTCTTCTAGATCTTCCCCATCGGACAATATCCTCGACGTCACAAGTCCTTCGTTTTTCGGAATCCTCACTCGGTCTCGGATTGTCAGTCCCGCAACGGGTCGGAGAGTCTTCATCTCAGTTGTTCTTTTTAGTTCTGGTAGTTATATACTAACATTAGTAACATTTTTTTTTTTAAATATAAATAATATGTAATTTATCTGACAACTTGATCCGCTTTCATCCTAGACGTCGTCTCAACGTGTTGCCTCGCCATCAGGCGAATGTCAAACGCTGTCGCGTAGCGTTGGGTATTAGGCATCGGTCAGTAAGGTATTGTTGTTCCGGTTATAAAATTGAACTACCCTTCTGGGACTTCCGGACGATCTCCGGGTCGGATTAGCCTCCCTGCGCCCGCGGCGGGAAGGCTTTTCGCCGATTTATTTAATAGGGGTCGATCGATGACGTCAGGTCAGTTCTGTGCATCGTGGGCCCAATCCTGGAACTGGATATCTCGAATTTCGGCACGTTTTGAGATATTTACTTATCACATAATATCATATTATATATATACTCCTCATCTCTCTCTCTATCTACTCTATCTATCTATAGTCTATCTGACCTTTGTCTTACGCGGACCACGTGATCCCATTAATAAATACTTACGGAACTCGCTGCCATAAATATGAAAAATATAAATAACATATCATACTTATTTGCAGTTGTAGCACAGATACTTCCATTATTCGGAAATCGACTATGCGGGAAGACGTCAAAGCTTCGTTTGATATTCCCGTAATAATCAATTACTCTCCTATAAAAATTGAAAATCATATAAATACGATGACTTCCTACTTCAACGAGAAACATATAACCATCAACCTTTGACGACTTATTAAAGTAGCTGGGTAGTGAATTGGTATATATATATTATATATAATATATATATATATATATATACTAGCCGAGCAAGGCTTCCTGCTAGCCCTGCGGAGGGCGGCTATTGTGGCCACAATAGCCGCCCGATATTACATTAAACTATTAATATTAATAAACTATATTATATTATGTTTTTCTTGTGGTTCTGCTTTTTGTATACCTGCTTTTTACTTTGTATTATATTTATCTTTATATATTTGTATCTACATTTTAAATATTTTCTTTTCTCTTTATGTCATTATTATGCTTATATGTTATTGTTTTTTCTCTTTAGACTATATATTCTGTTAATGTACACTCTATCTGTCTGTTGTAAAAGCCCTATAGGGCGTTAATATATAAATAAATAAAAATATTTACATGTAGTTGCAAATAGCTAATGCAAGCCTTCTCAAGTATCGAGGTTGCGACATTTGACGAGCGCTGGCGCCGGCGTCTTCTGTCCTCCCCGTGCAAAGCCGGGCCCTCGAATCTGGCGATAACTAACGGGACGTGACTCGTCTCTGATTTTTGTATCGATTGGGACGCGAGTGACGTCACGCAAGGTCGATTCGCGAGTGGATGTCGGCCTCTCTCGTACATTATCGTCCGAAACATTGTATCGGGTTCGTGCATCACTTTCCCACGTTTTTCAAACATTATATTGTAACGAAAATTTGTGACGGTCCAATTAGATAAGACCGACGACAGAAGGACCACGCGACCACGGACATTTGGTCTTTCGACATAAGACCTACGACAAATGGCCCACGGAAATTTGGTTCAACGGCATAATGCCTACGACAAATGGCTCACGGACATTGGTTCCAACGGCAGAAGGCCCAGGCAACAAATGTCCCACGGAAATTTGGTCCAGCGACATAAGGCCTACGACAAATGGCCCACGGAAATTCGATCCAACGACGTAAGGCGCATGACAAATGGCCCACGTACATTCGATCCAACGACAAAACGATCACAAACGCAATTTCAAAATGATGTCTTTATTTTTGAGAGAGCTTGAGACAGCTTTGAATAAATAAATTAATTGATTATGAGCGGTATTTTAAAAAGTAGCCGATCAAATCGTTCTTTGGGTTTTTGGGTGTTTCCAATGTTATTCTAAAAACCTCCAGCATCGTGGAAAATCCTCGACTGTGCGCAGTTCCTATCGTTTTAGAATCTCATGACAGTGTTATGTAAACTAACTGTACCCCGACAAAAAGACGTATTTTTACTATATATTGCGCCCGCGAGTTTAGGCTGTGATAGCTGCGCCGTCTGGCGTAGCATCTTGGTTAGTGAGAGTAGAGTTAGTGCTGGACATTGTTACATAGAATTTGCCTTTTTATGCCTCGTAATTACTTGCGCCGTCTGGTAGCGTTAGTGACTGACATTGTAAAATCTTGATCATCTTGGTTGACTCACCCTATTTCTTAATTTTTTTTAAATATAAATATAATATAAATAAATATTAATATAATATATATATAGAGTAGCTTGTTGGTCTTGTGGTTAGGACACTCGCTTCGTGATCCAAAGGTCGCGGGTTCGAATCTCAGCCCAGACTAGCAAGTTAGTCCTATTTTCATAGCAAAAGTATTTAGCTTAGTTTGAAAATAGTAAGAATATTGATATGACATGTATTCCGTGTTCACATCTCTATTTTTATAAAAAAAAAAAAAAGATGCGAACACGGAATACGTGTTACACCAATATTCGTACTATTTTCAAACTGAGCCAAACGATTGTGCTATGGAAATAAGACTAACTTGCCGGTCTGGAGTGAGGTTCGGACCCGCGACCTCTGGATCACGAGGCGAGAGTCCTGACCACAAGACCAACAAGCTATTATGTTATTAGAGCAAGTAGGTTCAAGCTGTCCTGCATACTCGACGCGTTCAAATAATTTATTTTACCCAAACCTCGGCAGGACTAACCGCTTAAAAAACTGTTTTGTAACTCGTTCCACTTCAAAATACAATCTGTCAAATTTCACAAATAACCTAGACATTTTTATCGACAATTTGCTTTTATTCAAAATGAAACTCCGTAATCTCATTTATGATTACCTATTGAAATAAATTTAATACTTCTCTAACTGAATCCCATTCCCTCCCTCTTCTCACCCTTCCCACTTTATGCATTATCATAATTTAAATCATTGAAATAATTATCATAATTTAAACTTTTATCACATACTCTTTATCTTTGCTACCTCTTTTAACTCAAAAACAACAAAACTTTGGATCGATTTTTAACCCTTTTCCCGTGATCGAATCCAGCTGAAACTTTGCAGGAAGAATCGTGGCGACGATAAAAATGATCTAACAAATTTTCGTTAAAAAAATGAATAATTATAGCATAATTTTGGATTTTTCAAAATTTTAACGGTTTTTTAAAATTGGAATCATTGAGAATAAGTAATTAGCTCGACGCGTGTATAGGCCCGAAACCTGATTCAAAACGAAACGGAGTATTGTAAAAACTAGGTTTTTACGGGTTAGTTTTTTTTACTTAGCTTTTTTTTACCAGCTTCGAGGAAACTTCACTGGTCATACTAAACGAATATTTTTTCGATATTATATAATTTTTTTATTACATTGTACTGTATGTTTCCTAAAATAAAATTAAAAAAATAAAAAAGTTTCCATGGAGAGTTATGATTTTGTTGCTTTTTGACCTCACAATTATTTGAGCCATCCTATACCGCGGTGACGGACATTGTTACATATAGAGAAATGTTTATTTTTGTTTTAATACGTCGTCATTATTTGTGACGTCTGGTAGCGTCACATTGTTACACAAATAATTATGATATAAATATATATACTAGCTGTAACCCGTCAAAAATGACGGAAAATTTGTTTGCGTCTTTGCTGAGCCCTTCTTCTTCTTCGGCCCTCATCTCTCCACTGCTGGATATAGGCCTCTTCCATACACTTCCATCCTTCCTTGTTGTTTGCTAGTTGTAGTCATTTCTTTCCTCCCACATCGGCTATATCCTCGATCCATCTCTTTTGAGGTCTTCCGACGCCTCTCTTAGGCCGGCCGCACTTTGGATACGAATTATTACGTACGTATTCGTACGATTATTTTCGTACGTATTGGAGCGCGCACATTGATTGCGTCTTGCGTTGTCACAATCAGTTACTTTGCGCATTTCTCCAATAATTAATAATCTGTATCTTCAGGAAAGCTCTATTATGGCAGACTTAAATAATGACAAATTTCATTACTATCTATCTGATAGATACACAAATGCTGGGGAGAATCGAAGTGCAACGAGAGCTCATAACATCGGAGAAATATTTAAAAGTTTTTGTTCGAAGTACATAATCATACTTCATTAAACCAAATTATTTAACTTACAGGTATTTTTAGTTTTTTAGACATTCTCCGCCATGATCTGCGCTGATGGTCACGCAGTTGAACAAACATTTGTGGTCATGTATCAAATTGACAAAATTTTCAATATCCATCGTACGAAATCGCAAAAATTTCCGAACAAATCCGGATCGTGTCGGACGTCGCATCTATACGTGCGTACACGCACTACTAAATCGTGTACAGTGTGCGATGTTCAATACTACTTCGAAGGCCAGGAATGTACTTGCGTATTCGTAAGTATACGTACTACTCAATTTCGTACGAAAACGCACCCAGTGTGCGGCCGGCGTTATTCTCTCGAGGTCTCCATTTCAGAACTCTGGGAGTCCATCTTGTAGCATCCTGCCTTGCCCTGCCCATTGCCATTTTAGCTTCGCTACACGATCCGTGATATCCGCTACTGTACTTCTGCGCCTAATTTCGTCATTTATAATTCTATCTCTTAGGCTTTCTCCAAGCATGGATCGTTGCGTGCATTTGAGCTTTTCTACACTTTTCTTTGTAAGGGCCATAGTCTCCAATCCATACGTCATCACTGGCAGTATGCATGATTCAAAGGCTTTTCTTTTTAGGCTAATTGGGATCTCTTTGTTCTCGAAGATATGTTTGAGTTTGCCAAAAGCAGCCCAGCCCATTCCTATTCGTCTTGGCAATTCTGCTGTTTGGTTTTCTGTGTTGATTTTTATCTTGTATTTGCTTTTGCTAAGCCCTAGTACATATTAATAGTATCTTTTTGGCGGTCCACGGAGAGGCGGCGGTAGCAATATGCGTTGAGCGTTTGTATCCGGCCGTTTAATTCGGTTTTTTTAGCCGTGAATAAGAATGAAATTACGGATGTTACGCGAAGTTACGGACGGACAGACGAAATTATTATGTTTGATTTTCAGCTCTTTGTACTTGCCTCATCGTTGCACATTTGCGCAATCTGTTAGCGTTAGTGAAGGTTACCGTTGCATAGAGGACTGTGTGTTTGTGCTAATATCACTTTAAAAGTTGGTAGAAACGGCGCCTCCCCCCGCCTGCCCCCACGGAGCCGGGAGGGGGCTTGGCGTGTCCGCAGCACATTAGCGTCGACGCGGATGTGTATATCTTGCGCCGTCACTTTCGGCGGGCAGAGGGTGACCGCGCCCGCGACGGACCGGCTATACATTTTATTTGACTTATATTAAAATCAATGAATTTTTCGTATTCGATATAAGTTACTGTAACGGTATCCAACGTTTTACAAAAAAAAAGTGAAAAAATGAAAAATTTGATGTCGCATAACTCCATAACTATTGATATTAGGTCATGGTTGCTTAAGCATTTTCGGCTCATAATTAAGGCAGGAATCTACCTGTAAAGTTACACCCCGTACATTACATAGTATTCTAACGATATACTAAAAAGCATTTACGCACTCTCCGAGTTCCTTGTAATGTGTAATAACCTTCGGGAACGGTCTAAAAACGTCCAGAAATGCCTGGAGCAACCGAGAAGCAACGAGTACCTTCTCTTTAACACTTGAATAATCCAGAAAGTATGAAAATACCAGCATTTTCGGGTATAAATAGGGCGCCGGCCGCTGTGCAAGAGTTTTCGTGTTGACGGTTCGTTCGACTACGACGACGAAGACGACGCCCAGTTGAATCGAAGCGATAAGTAAAGCGAATAATCGAGCGAAGTACCTAATTGGCGAAATAAATAAATATGAGCAATTGATATGAGCGAAACTGTAAGGATGTTCTAGTGAATGGTAAAAACGTGTTATACAGCAAAATAGTGGAATTTAAAGAATAAACCTGAATTTTTAATATGAATAACTGGTCAATACTGTAAACTCACATCGCTTTGAAGCTCTATAAATAATCGTGTCATTTACTTTATAGTAACAAATTTGAATTAAATATATTTAATTCGGCCACTATTTAACAAAATAATGTTACCCATATCCTTATATTTTAATGTATTACCTATTATCTGCCTAAATTCCCAGAACTCAAATGTCACAATATCCAAACCTTCTTACCTACTAAATGTGTCTCGGGAAAATATTTCAGTTTATATACTATAACGTATGTCTGGGCGCTTTTTTATTGATTTTTCGTGAAATTATGAATAAAGATATCGATGTACGGTTTGTTAGGTTTCTATAGCAAGGCTGCGCAATCAATACACTCTTGAAATACATTAAAAAATATTATATATACCAAAACACCATTTTGAATAAGTGTGCAATAGTAAATAAGTGTTTTAGCCAATAAGCCCTTGAGGCGAGTACTCACGAAAATTATTATTATTATTATTAACGTCTTGATTATTTTTATTTATTTATTTATTTATTGTTTATTAACATTTACATCAGTTAATTCAAGATACTAATAACTGCCACACTAGGTAAAAACCTGTTCTGTGGCAGTTATTCTCATATGGTATTTGTGTAGTAATAAAAAATGACAATTAAAGAATCTAAATCTAAAAGAAAATAAAAAGAAACGAAAATATACATACAAAATCAAGATAAGAATTTAAAGTCAATCATAGGAATACCTAAAGCTAAGAGAAAAGGAAAGAAAAAAAAACACATGCAAAATTAAGATAAGAATTTAAGTAGTTACAAAAATTAGTACGTGGGTTTGCGCTGGTGTTGAAATTTTAAAAAACTAACCCATAAAAACCAAGTTTTTATTATACTCCCTTTCTGATTGAAACAGGTTTCGCTCCTACTCCACGTGTCGGGTTTGAAAATTAAACAATATATAAATCCTTAAAATTTCGAAAAATCCAAAATTATACTATAATTATTAAATTTTTTTAAACGAAAATATGTTATATCATTTTTATCGTCTCCACGAGTCTGCCTGCAAAGTTTCAGCTCGATCGGATCACTGGAAAAGTGTTAAAAATCGATCCAAAAGATTTTTCCTCAGAGAAGCCGACAAGCAGACGCTACGAGTTAAAAGAAAGGGAGTTAAAATGGGCCATGTATGTTAAACAGAATAATTTCGAATTTTTAGTTTCAATATATCACTAGCAAGCGACCGAACTAGACGCAAAATTACTATTTTTTTGTATTTGTATTACCTGTTATCTGCCAGAATCCCCTCACCTCAAATGTCGTAATATCCGAACCTTCTTGCATCCTATGGCGCACATGTAGAGAAAATATTTCAGGGGTACTGTAACCTAAGTCTGGTCGGACGCCGGCCCGTCCGACTCAGCGTCGGCGCTATCGCCCTCGTGAATCACGCGGCCCTTTCTGTCCCGCGCCTCCCGCTGCGGCCCGTTGTCTGACGTGGATTGATTTCTTCGCCGAAGGCCTCCGGGTCAGCGGAGGAGCGGGGCGCGTGGACCGCCAGGGTCGGCCCGAAGAAGGTCAG